>OMLC01037975.1:0-13187 GCA_900302585.1 Regalecus glesne
TATTTAATTCATAGAAAGATAAAATGACCATAGATGATCTAGCAGCTGTATCAGAGGTCCCAGTGTGTATGCGGTGAAGATGCAGATACACTGGATCCATTGAAAAAATGAGAGAAACCTCCACAAGGTTAGCAGAGGAGGGATCCCTCTTCTAAGATGGGTGCGATAGATACTGAATCGGCATGGTCACTTTTCTTCCGGCATTGTTGACAGTGGTGTTGGGATGTTAGATTTGTATCCTGGCATTGTATTCCATTTGGATTTTCAACCCCCCTGGCCCATTTCTCTTTCTCCCGATTTCCTTCTTCCCTCTACCTGTATTTGAATCACCTCTGTTGCAAGGGTAACGAGCATATCCATCACTTTTAGTTGCAGACATCCTATTTAGAAAAGCTGTACATGGCCCTAGTTCCCTGATTGTAGCTGAATTACACCATAATCAGCTGCTCGCCAATACAGCTGTCCAGGGGAGGATATTGGTGGTGGATGCTGAAAAGGCACCACATTTTTAGCAAGCAAATTAGACTGAATCTCATCAGAAACAAAGTTAATTTCAATTTTAAGCTCCGATACCTCTGCTATTTTAGCAATTGTAAATGCAAAACTTCTTGTGGGGATTAGACGTTACACGTACACGTAGACGTGTTTTTGTGTTTTAATTATGTCCAAAAATCCTACGTAACAGTTGCTGATGCGTGACATGTGATAGACCCTTTGAATAGTGATCAACTTCATACTATTTTCAGACTATGTCTGCCAGACTGTTTTCATAAGATTGCCTCAGGGGTAAAAGAAAATCTTAAGAGCTAAATGGTTATTTCCATATTTCAACCCATGGGAGACTGGCCTCTTTTGTTTCAAAAACACTTTACATTCAGATAGAAACAGTAACAGCAGGATGTTCAGGTGAATAGGATGGTACTTATTAAAGGCTTAACATCTGAACAAAAGCTGTGGCGCTAACTCTTTGGTCCCACTTGTTGTGCATGTGTGTGTGTGTGTTTGTACAAGTGCATTTCTTGTTGGGGAACAAGGTGCCAAAACGAGATTTGATCTGGAGCCCACTGACCTTTGATTTCCTGTCATTAGAGCTCCTTTTCTCCTTGTGTTTCTCTCTCTAAGGATTTTTTATCCGTACATCATTTTCTCCGTGTATATATCTATTGTGATAGAGAAGTGTTGGCTTATTGAATCCATACAATTTGGAAATCTTGTGCATTCCAACTTATGAATATGAAATTATTCAAAGTGCAAATAGCAACTAGCACAACTGCAGACACACACATAGATCTACACATGCAGACAATTGCTTTGTGTGAAGTAATGTTGTGTGAGAGGCTACAGGTCTTTATTCTCCTAATCACAAAAGAGGTGAATCTGTTCAGCTGGATCAGAGGTTCTCTGATCCAGCTGAACAGATTCACCTCTTTTGTGATTTCCCTACCTGGATTATTGAGCATGCATCAAGACATTTATTCTCCTAACTTTTGCACAATATTCAATGGTTTTCCTTACTCCCAAGAATCATGTCTGTGGCATGTTACTTGGAATGTGACTGTGTGTTTGAGTGAATTGCATGCATACTTATATTTATGTGTGTTCATGTATGTGTGTGTGAAAGACTAGGCTGCAAGCATTATAGGGACAATGAGTCTGTGTGGTTGTGTTTGTGAATCAGTGTTGTGTCATAAGGAACATCTAGATGTGTGTGCATGAGTGCATACTAGTGTCCCCCCCCCATGTGTCTCCTACTGAGCATCCGTTCACCAATCAGTTTAAGCACTACGGTAGAACAAAGAGCTGGATACACACTGTGAAGGTAGTCAGCCATTCATCCTGTATTGTGGACTCCTCAGTCTATCCTTATAAATACCACTGCTATAATTAGCTATTGTCTGTGTACTGGCTTTCAGTTTCTTCAAATTAGTACCATCTTTTTCCATGTCTATTTCATCCTCATCAAATAGATACAAAACTATACTTTTGTGAGTCAAATGTTTTTCTACCTCCCTCAAAATAAATGAAAATAAAATCATTAAAATCTTTGAGATTTACACAGACCATGGCAGTTCCATACAGTTGGTTTGTAGCTGCAGTGGCTCAGCAGTAGAACTCTCACCTTCAAGTTGGGTATAGCGGGTTCAACCCCCACCGTGGGGTGTCAGGATACGTGCATCTGGCCTTAATCCCCATTGTCGGTAATGTACTAGTTCTCCATTTCTGGTGTTCTTGCTAGATATTTTTATTTCATCTATACTATAATATAGCATAGCAAAAAAACCGGCATGCAGACTCACCATCCCTGCCTTCATTTTCATTTTCACTCACTCTACAACCCCAAACTAGCCCATGTCAGAAGAAAGGGACCAAACACACATACAAAATCATAATTTTACCAGTAGGCCACAAAGTAAAGATTAGCCTAATAAAAGAGTTTTCTTTGACCTGTATAGAATAAACAAATAAGACAGAGACAGGACTGTTTAACACAGGCGTGCATCTAATGAAAGAGACACATTCAGGGTTCAATGAGTGCCACATTAGAGGTGAAATGGTGTCCATCTCAGGACTTATGTGCAAATGAATGCAAATATGTAAAGTAAGGTGGAACACTTACAAAGTCAGATTGGTTCCTCACTGAGTCAGAGTCCAGCCTTGACACTATAAGGATTAGCTGCTCCAGTCCATGCAGAGTCAATTAAAGGTTTTTATAGAGTTCTGTGTTAAGCCATGTTGAAACAACACTATGCCAATACCTACTCTTTATTTTCCTTGTTTCAGCTTAAGTCTGTACTGTTTGCCAGCTTTGTTGAGTGGTGGCTCTCACTGTGTGTACTAATCGACAACAGCTCTAGAAAATGTGTTCACTGGCTGACCAGATATTTTCCGAGTGTAAAATATCTGAGACAGCTATTGTTGATTGCTGTCACCCATTTGTCAAACAGGGTAGGGGAAAGAACCACTCAGCCATGGGAGATGTTATACATAACATGCATGTGTTGTGCGATCATTGTGAGGACGAGTGGGTAAAATCAAATAACTATAACAACCCCTTCTTAAGGCCTTTGCACAAAATGTATCATGACCGATAAGTCACAATACAAAGATAAGACCCAGGGTGTAGTAGAATAAGGAATTATACATATTGTGGTTAGGGATTTAAAACGTCAGAAATAAAAACAGATAATATTTGGACTTAGCTTGAAAAAGATCTTTGCTTCTTTATCATTTAATGGACATCTGGGTATGCAAGATGAATGCCTTTGTTTTGACTGAGTACAGGCTGTCTCTCTATTCTGTATGGGCCATAAATGGGTAGTGACACCCCTGCTACTCAGTGGGCCTTTGTCTGAGCGATTGGTTCAATAATGTAGGCAGAGTGCTGTGGTGGAAGGCTAATTGGCCGTGATTTAAAAACCCTCTGATGGCCAAAGTGGGAATGTGGTTTGGCAAAATGATTGGTTCTTAATCGAACACGTGTGAAAGATTTAATATGGCGGAAGAGGCCCCACTTGGGGTTTTGGTGGAGCGCGAAGTTTCCGTGTGTGTCCTGTTTTGCATTTGTAAGGGTAGACCAGGTGCATGTATTTTAACCAATGTTTCTTCACAGGGAAATTTGGAATCCTTTATTCTGGTTCTCTCAAAGCCAGACTCCCAACTGATGTTCTCATTTAAGGGTGGCCAGTACTTGTGTCCGCTGAATATTTCATGGCCCTGACTGAGGATTTAATTATTTTTTAATCCAATACTCCTATACACACAGTTTGAAGGCTTTATCATCTTTTCTAACCACCATGGGCAGTGGCATCCACAGCAAAAGTCAGCTGAGTGCACTGTCAGATGCTAAAATTCTAAATATCAACTGGAGATATCTAGTGCACCTTTATCAGAGCTTTTGTTCCCATGTATGTATGTCATAAGCTATCTGTAAAGTTCACTCTATGTCTGAGTTGTGTGTGTGTGTGTGTGTGTGTGTGTGTGTGTGCGTGCGTGCGTGCGTGCGTGCGTGCGCGTGCGTGCGTGCGCGTGCGTGCGTGCATGCTGGTATCTCAAAAAGATTTAGATGGTGACTGTTAAAAAGTAGAGTAGCAAGAAAGTCTCCAGCAGTGAAAACCCACTGCAATCCTCCAAACAGAGAGGACATTCACCCCCCGTTGGGCCAGATGTGTGTGTGTGTGTGTCCGTGTGTGTGTCCGTGTGTGTGTTTGTGTCTTTGTGTGTGTTTGCTTGCACATTCAACTCTAACTGTCACCATCCAGGCTTCTTGCTACATTAGCTCATGTAGAGAGAAGTGTGTTTTTGAGTACTTTAGTGTGAATATTCATGTGCACTTGTGTGTTTGTGAGTGTTTTGAGGGTATATTCAGACACGTTTAACACTTTTAATCAAACACAACAGTTTCTTCTCTTAATTATGTTAAGCTTAATGATGCTTGGAGCTTTGTTGTCTTCATTTCAACACAAATGCTTATCTTGCTACTGCCTCTTCTCTCCTTCACACTCTATCACATCTTTCTCCATTGCTGACCAAAGTATAACTATTCCTTCAACATAGAGAACAATACAGAAGTGTTATCTCATGAAACCTGTGACTGTAGAGCACAAATGACAGGGAGATTAAGATAGTTTGTAAGAAAAAGATGTGGACATGGACGAGAAGCGGAAGGAGGTAGAGAGGGGGAGAACAGTTGTTGCTAGAAGAAATCCATTTATTTCTGAAATGATTGTTTTCAGAGACCTAGAAGAGACATTGTCTTTAGTCTGAGAACAATTAATTAGACGTACCATAGCACAGAGGTTATTAATGGCTGAATTTGGGTCAGTTGGGCTTGGAACGTCTCATATATGCAGTCATGGGATTCAATAACATCCTGTGACAGCTTGTGCTGGCTGCACAGAGGTTGTGATAGAAGGTCATACATATTGTTAAGTCAGTGTTTTATGTTGTTAAATGAGTTAGATTTCATACATAGGCGCTCCTATGTGTGAAATGAAAACAATGTTGCAAGTTCCATTTGTTTCAGCTGCTACGTTAGCAAGCTGCTCAACATCTCAGAGTTACTCACAGACACGGGAAGGCTAAGTGAACATAAAATGATTTAAACAAGAAAGACAGTAGGATAAAGATTAAAAAAACATGTTTCTAATTCAAATTTTTTGTGCTTAATTATAGACATTAGTATTAAATAAGAGACACGGAAATCTAAGCTCCCAAGGCTGGATTTGAACCTGAGACATTGTGGTCAGGCCTTAGCCTACATGTTACAGTTAACTGGTTGATTCACCAGGACATGTAGGGTTTTTGTGTCAGGGTTCATAGGATGCTCTTAGCATGTAGAGTACCAAGCAAAAATTTCAAGTCACTGAATTGAATTGAACAAAAATAAATAAATCTGTGGCTTTTAATGCTCTTCCCCTCTCGTTAAACCTAGGGTTTAAAGAGAGGGGAAGAGTAAAGAGAGTCATTCCAGGTATCACAAGTTTGCAAGAGAGGTTAGAGCGGGATGTTAATGTATAGGAGGAAAAAGGAGAGAAAATTAAAAACAGATGGAGGTGGCAACAGAAAACAAGGTAAGAGAGAAGTACAGTGGGATTCATTTTCCTGATAGAGAAAGGTGTAAAGAATTCAAGCTGCCATTGTGATTAATGAGAGACTGAAAAAACAAGACCCTCCATATGACAGAAAATTTTGGGGGGGGATTTAATGTCCGCGTCAGTATAGTCAAGAAAGTTTTTATGGGGAAACTTTATTTTAACTGTCAGTACAGTCCAGTTGCTTTTTGAATGCATTTTACATTTTGTACTGCAAGGAAAGAAAGTTTCTTTAACTCTAACTGGTTGTTTTTTTCTTTTGGTCTATTTTGAATTGAAAGTGCTTCATCATGCGGTTAACATGGGGCCATAAAAGTACTAAATTGCCTCAGGGTCAACATAATTCCTCATATCACTGGAGAAGTTGTACCTTTTGAGAAAGCTTTAGAATAAAATGTGCACATTTATCATCCATTACGATATTGGAAATATTTTCTAGACTTATTTTTTTAACCAAACCATATTTATATCGTATTCCTTTGTTGGAAATGAATAGGTTTAGTGAAAGAGGGCGCCTTGACAAATAATTAGGCTTTGACAGTCGGCTGGCTTGATTTGTTGGAGATAGGCATACGACTGCAATGATGTCACCAACACACACCAGACACGATCAACCAGCTGAAATGACATTCTAGGTCCCCAAAGACACTTGTTCTAGCAGAGCTAATGACCCAACCTCTCTTTTGTTTTCTCACTTTCTCCTTCCCGCTCACTGCACACTCACTTTCCTGTTGTTGATGAGAAACCGCCTCTCATAGACAGTGATAACCTCACTTTTAATTAAGCTGTCCGGTGAAATTACTGGTCAATACGCATGCAGACGCGGCACACACAAACATATGCATATGCACACAGACAACATCTGAGCCAGGAGACAGACTCATTAGAACAATAGTTATTATCATGATTAGTGTCATTGGTACTGTCTTAGATTCAACACCGTTTGACATCATGAAGTGGCAAGCTAGCTGATGATTTAACTCTCTATTACAAGCCTGTTGGTGTTTATAGGATACACAGTCAGTGCGTAGGATTTTATGTTTGCACTCTACCTCGTACTGTATAGGAAGCTCATTTTGGACTGACGATCAATGACTAATGTCATTGGATTTGATGAGACTGGAGGTTTGAAAACATAAGGACTGCAGACACCCAGGACTGCTTTCTTCAAACTACCAGCCAATATCTATTTGACATAAAAACAGCCTATTCAAGATCCACTTCAATATTCTGTGTCAAATGTTCCCTCATTGTCAAAGAATGTTCCATGATGTCAAGGTCATCAGTTGAAGTTTTGCAATGACCAGTGCATTGATTTAGACCTTAAAGGAAAGTAAACCCACAATAGAAATACATTTAAAAAGCTATATTTTTATGTAAACCAAACAATTCATTGTAATCATAAAAAATAGAAATATCATGCGACTAAAATATCCACCTCCAAAAGTCGGTCAATTTTAGTCAAATTTCCTCGTCATTGACTACTTAATGAATGCCACCATTGAAACTTTTTAAACCACTCAGATAAATCCTCGAACTTGCTGAAGCAAATGCATTAACATCGCTTCAGTCCAGCAAACAGACTTGAAGCAGTGGGATTACAACTCATAACATCAACTGTTGCTTTTTTTACATCATTCTCCTGTACTTAAGACCACTTTGTATGTAGATGGAACTTGCTGCCACTGAGTCCACGGGAATTGATTTCAGCTAAAAACAACAACAACAACAACAACAATGTCACAGTATTGAGCTTATGTGACGTCACAAATCCCTATGCCAGCTGACTCCTAATGGCCTCAGACTAAGGATATCAAAAAGCTCAAACTTTGTCCTAAATGGACAAGCCTGGCTGAAACTTTTGATATGGGCTCTCATAATTACAAGCTACCTATGAGATTCATCCCACAAGATGAATCAGCTAAGCATTACTTTATATTAACAAAATGCCCCCCACCCCCTGAAACCTAAAGCCTACACGCACACACTCAGACAGACACATGCACTTGAAACTTGACAGTATAAGCTATTATATGTGGGGGTGGACACGGATAAGGATGGAGTTTGGGGGATTAAGGCTAGATGCCCTTCATGAACCCCTGTGGTGGTTTCAAACCTGCAGTCTCTGGCTCGTCTCATCCTGGAGCACGCGCTTTACCACAGAGCTAGTACAGCCTCCAACAGCTAAGCTAAACTACAAAGTGAAATGATTTTTTTTTAATGATCATACTACTATTTTTTGTTTGTTTATTTTTGTAAACTTTACAGTGTTTTGGCATTATTACTGAGGATTACTGCACAGCATTTAAGTAAGCCAACGATGAATATCCAGTCTGCTGATATTGCATTGAAGCATACGAGCCTGAATATTGAATGCACTGCATGAGACAAATACCTTCAGGACTCATGCCAGTATGTACGTGAAACTTAGAAAACTAGATACTCCATAGTTTGAAAGTTGATTTTATTAAGACATCATGACTTGATGCTTTTGTCCAATGACAACTGAGATAGGCTCCAGCTCCCCTGTGACACGACTTCAGATAAACGGTTGACAATGGATGGATGGACTTGAACCTAGTGAATTGACAAAAATAATTGAACTACCCACCAATAGTGACAGGGTAGATAGGACAACTGAATTTTACAGAGAGCTTGATTCCTCACACAAATCTTTATAAGGTAATCCCTCTTTATACTTTAGTAGAAACCCATTGAAACCCATTTGCATCTCAACCCATGTTATGTGTCATAGAACTGCTACTCACTCATTGCTTTGCTTTTGTCTATTGAATGAGGGATTTATAATCATTGGAGCATATGCATGCATGCATATTAAAGGCCATCACAGGTCAAGCATGAAATATACCACAGTTCCTCATAACAGAGCATCTTGTAATTTATACTGATACCTGAGTATTCATTCTCTAGAGTTTAATGAAACACCTGCCAGTGCTGTTCATCTAAGAAAAGGTCAAAGGTACATTTGAGCGATAGACACATTGTTGTAACATAGTGACTTATGCATATCAGAGGTTTACAGCAGTGCTGAACCATTGTTGGCTAACAAACTGGAAGTGCAGACATTAGCAGTTGCTGATGTGTTGATACTGATGTAGATACTGGTCAAGGATCACATACACACACACACACACACACACACACACATATATACACACTCACATGCACAAATACCACCCACGTAAACCTTCACAGCACCTCTTCTGCACTGCTCCACCATCTGTCTCTGTATGAGGAAGAGGAGGAGAGTGATAGTTATGAGGAAATGAGCAGGCCTGGGGAAAAGGAGGAGTGGGAGGAGAACAATGGACAGAAAGAAAGAACAGGGTGGAAATAGGTTAAAAAGTAAGAGAAGACAAAATAACACTTAAGAAAAAGGATAGTTAGCAATAGGTGCACTGGAAAACTAGAAATTTTTAAACAGTTGAAAATAACTGCTGCCAAGACAACAAATATTTTTGTTTGAGATGAACAATAATAATTAGCAGTTATGATACAATTGTATTTATTTAATTTGAAGAAGATTCATCTTGAATTGTCTTGCTATGAGACTATATCTACCCTTAAGTGACTTGTCTGGAAACCAGTTCAAATAATAGAGGTTGGGGTGTCATCATATCACTGTCATGAACATTAAGAATGTTGAATCAGGAGGTTTTTTATATTTATGATTTTATTGAGTTCCCCTTTTGATTCCTATAATCAAATGTCTTTTACATTTCTTCAGTTCAAAAAGTCCATAAGCAACAAAAAACAAAAATATGCTGCTTGTTTGCTTTTTTTGTGTGCATACAACAAAATAGTATGTCCCACTCCCACTGGCCAAAGATTGAATCTGGCTAAAAAACATTCTCCTCTCTATCGCCTATGTAATTTATCTCAGCTCTCCTGTTGTCATTATAAATAATAAATACTAGAGTGAGAAGGCTACCCACTAAAGTAAAATAAGACTAAGCACTGAGACCTTGAAGAGAGTCATCAATACCGAAAACAAGTTTATTTTTATATAAAAAGCCAAATAATATTCTGTTAACATGCGTATTTAAGCTCCATTACTTACATATAGCAAGGCCTTAAGATTCCTGTGCCTAGTTTTTTTTACTGCTTTTAGAACAACTGCACTTCAGCGCATCTATGCTGATGGACATATTGAGTCAGACTGGTGATGCAAGAGAGATAAAGCGAGAGCGAGAGAATCAAAGATGGAAAGACAGTGTGAGAGATGAGTGAAAGGAGAAATAACACAGGTGTGTCACATAAACAAACAGTATGACTTTAAAATCAATTCTCAAATGTACAGGCAGCAAGTGGAGAGAGGCCAGTATCAGAATGATATAGTGCCTCTTCCAGGTACCCGCCAGGAGCATTACAGTGGTTTTCTGGACCAGTCATATGTCATATTAGTAATATTTTTCGAATTATTTTACATAGAGGGTCAATGTAGAGCATCCTATATGGAGAGAAAAGAATAGGACCTAAGATAACAAAGAACCTTCGTTTTAGAGGTAGGATGTGGACTATTTCAAGGCAGAGCCACCAACATCAACCCCATATTGGAGATAGTCTATTGAAATGTTATAATCAACAGTGCCAAAATCCATGCTGAGGTCAAAACGAATTAGAAATGCACAGTCATAGTTGATAGATAGATAGATAGATAAATAGATAGATAGATAGATAGACAGACAGACAGACAGACAGACAGACAGGCAGGCAGACAGGCAGGCAGGCAGGCAGGCAGGCAGGTAGGTAGGTAGGTAGGTAGGTAGATACATATTTCTATCCTGCAATTTGAGGAAGTTTCTAATCAAGAATGTTTGTATGCTGGCAAATGATTCGCAAATATATTTTGCTAACTAACTTGCTAAATTTCATCCAAAGTACCCACAGGTGTGAATTGTGCATGAGTGTGTGTAGTGGTGGTGTTGGAGTGGAGGATTGATAATCTTTCCGTGGTATCAGTTGCTCTCTGAGATAAACTTTGGTCCCCTCCCCTAGTGACCTTTAATTAAGTTATAGAGAACAGGTGAATGTGAATAAATATGAGTTCAGTATGATCTTAGCAAGACTCAGAACCAGACCAGACATCTTAAAATGAGAACACTTTTTAAAGGCTTATACAGCTGATCTAGTTGGTTACACTTTTTAAAAATCTATGATCCAAAGTAATAATAAAAACATGATTTAAAGAAACAATAAAACCAAGTTGAAGTACTTGGACATTTTTTGGTGGGTCGGGAGTGGCGGCATGTATTTTCACCTCTGATCAAAGCCCGTGGGAGACAGACTGACTATTCTATTGCAATACAATCCCCTGCTGTCTACTCATCTCAAATAATTTTCTCACCTCACTAAGTTCATAATTATAAACCCGCACTGCAATTATTAATGCCTCAAAACAAACAACAGAGTCCCTGCCGCCGACAAGTCAGCCATGACAGTCAGAATACAGTTTATTTAGCTTTTTTTCATTAGTTAGATTATTAACGTTTTAGCCATCAGGGCTTTCAAGCATTAAGGGACCACAAAGAAATTAGGAAATTTGACATTATCTAGAACATTATAGGGGAAAGGTTTGATAACATTTAGACTAAATGTTGAGTTTAATTGTAAACTTAATTAGTCGTC
The DNA here is from genome assembly GCA_900302585.1 of Regalecus glesne. NCBI lineage: Eukaryota > Metazoa > Chordata > Actinopteri > Lampriformes > Regalecidae > Regalecus > Regalecus glesne. The sequence goes on from OMLC01037975.1 coordinate 11,241, forward strand.
ATGTACATTTTGACACCCACTGTCTTGATGAAATGTTGAGCAATGAAAGTCAGTCCCCCTTTACCACTACCCCTGTACACACACATACTGAATTTCTATTAATTTTCCAAATTTCAGTTAACTAGTTTTTGAAGAACAAAACATTACAGAATCTCTAAAACGTTACTATTTTGTGCAGTTACAGCTTTTGTCATTTAGTAATTTATATATATATATATAACCATAATTTGGTCTTCATAATATTTTGTCCCTTATGATGTAGTGAATACAGACTCGAAAGCTACAATACAACATGGCTGATGTCGTTGAATATTGATTCTACTATTTAGCAACAGCTTCAAGTAGGTGAGGGTATCAGATGAATGGCTAAAATGTACATGTACATTTACCATTCTGCAGTAAATGCCTCATACTGAACTGAATTTCCTATGAACTGACTGACATATTCAAAGCCCTCATACTGTGACTTTATACTGGAGTTTTGGACACCCTCTTTCTCCCTAATGGAATCTGTAATTACATCTCCATGCTGCAAAACACAGATGAGAAAAATGATGAATGTACTAAAAGATCAGAGGTAGACATTAGAGAAGATTAGAGATGATTAGAAGAGGATGGGAGGGCTGGACTGGTTTGATATTCTCTCCAGTGGGAATTCATTCATGGGATCACACACACACACACAGACACAAACACACACTAGCATGTAATCTTGACAGTGTCAGAGCATTGCAAGTTAGTTTGAAGGGTTGTGGACAGACACACACGCATATCTCTCTGCTATATATGTCCATTTCTATATACTCCTTTTTGTTATTTATCTCTTTTTTTCTCTGTCTCACTCTCTCAAATGTAAATTTATTTTATTCAACAAAAATGGGCAGAGGATAACAAGTTAAGATGTTCACAGATGACACGACTGCAACAGTAAATCCGTCAACCAATATTTCATTGTATGACAGAAAAATGACAATGAAAAAAGTATATTGGGTGCCAAAAGCTGAAAAATACTAACTCTGCCACCACATATATGGGAGCCAAGAGACCCCGAACTTTAAACAAAAAAGCTGTTGAAGTTTTAAAGAGCACCGCCCCTCCTCTTCCCTGATTATCATATCCATGTGCACACAAACACATACACTCACAAAGCAGACGGGCAGATGTCCGGGGCGGCAATAGCAATGACCCCACAGAGTTCCGGCTGAGATCAGGACAAACCTCTGTACTAACATTAATGGATTAAATGGGATGACATCAAGCATGCAAACATTCGTTCAGAAGTACACAAACATTCACAAGCACACACACACACTTATATTGTTAGTAGCATGGAGACACTTCAGACAAGGACAAAAAGAGAGACCATCCACATTGTAAACCGATATACACACAAGCACAAAATGCGAAACTGTTGTGAACCTCATTTTAGGAAACATTGAAAGAGAGAGGTTTAATTCATCAGTTTTGGAGTAGCTCGGTCTATTATACATATACTTTTAAGGAATTCTTTATGCCCTTTAAAAAAATATTTTTAGCAAAGTGAATAGGGATGACTGTGGCAGTATAATAAAGCTCAACCCTTTCAACATATCTCTTGTAACATCTGATGAAAAATGCAGCAAGGGTCAAAGCCGCATTTTCATTGAGTGTCTGTCAGCAATTGAGTTAAATGGGAGAGTTGTGAAGGTAAATATACCATCCCCTAACTTTGTAGACTACATTTATTTCTAAAAGTAGTTCTATGATTTGACTCATCTAGTGGAAAAACGTTCTCAGTGAATCATCTACATCTCCTAAGTTCTTGTTCAACCAAGGTCAAATGAAGGCACCGCCCATCTCTTTAATTTATTATCCTTCCTTCTCCACACGTCTCAGTGCACTGACTCTACCATTGTGACTGCTCCACCCAGCCAGCTATTAGCAGATGGACCTTTAGGATGTCTGGAT
>OMLC01037985.1:0-12726 GCA_900302585.1 Regalecus glesne
AATTGGGGGGGGGGTCTTGATGAAATTGAGCGAAAGGGGGGTGGCTGTTGGCTGCGTCCAGGCAAACTTGGCAGAAAGCGAGCAGTGAGACCGACAAGCCCTCCATTCTCCCACGCCACCACCGCTATACTGCCGATGACATCACACAAGCCCGGAGACCATCCAGCTACAGCTGTGATTAAGTGCGATTACTTCTGCTGGTGCTGCTGTACCCCATAGGACACTGCAGTAAGAGGAACGTATAGGCAGGGGTTGGGGGTTTGGGAGAGAGACTTTAGAGTATATCTGGAGACGGATGATGGATAGATGGATGGATTGTATATAGTTTTATAGTCCTTTATGTACATTAAAACACAAATCTAGTTGTCTTGATGCATGCTCCATAATCCAGGTATGGAAATCACAAAAAGAGGTGAATCAGTTCAACTGGATCAGAAGTACATATCTAGTTCCATACACACACACACACACTGACACACACATATGAATATAAGATGTTCATTTATCAGTCCCACAGATGTGTATCTATAGACAGACTGATGGATACCTCCTGAGCCATGCCTTCCCTGTACACATTTGACTAACTTAAAAAAGGTGAATTGTGATTGGCTTTCGCAATAGAAGGGTTGTGTCAATTTGACCGTTCAGACTAAACAGTTCACTGATCAGTGGAATCAGATATCAAGTCATCTGTTTAGTTAGCTAGGTGAAGATGGAGATCAGAAAGTGCCTTTCGCAAGGTTAAGACCAAATCAGACACATCTAATCAAACTAGTGGGGAGCAGAAGGAGCCAACAACAGAGGCCAAAGCTGCGGATCCAACGCTGTACACGACTGAGGTTGATGAGACACAGGGATAACCATGTTGGAAAGGAGCCTGTAGACACCAAGAACAAGCACTGCGGCAGCACCACCAGGATTTTACATACTGCTGCGCCTCTATTAGTGCCTGACAACCTCAGTGATGAAGAGCCGACACAGCTCTGTCTGGAGAAATACCCTGCCTGCCTGTGGGAGAGAACTGGCCTTTCTCAGCACGTGGCTAAAATCCAGAGACGGAAGGTTCCTGCAAGGTAGATGCAGCCTTCTGTCATCCTTGTGGAACATTCAACATCAGGTCAAATGACAATAAGGACGAGGCATTCACCCACACTGGAAACAGTAACTGGCAGCATGCTTCTGATAGCAATAAGGGATTGGGGAAAGTGAAAGTGTTTTTATTTGCCACATGACCAAAGCTACATCAAAAATTTAGACTGGATACTCCAGGTCTGCAGAACGCCTGTCGAAGTGTCCTTGAGAAAGACACTGGACCCTTAACTGCTCAAGCCCTTGGATGGAATGGTGACCTGCCCAGAGTGTTCCCCTACTTTTCACTCAATGGGTGCTGGGATAGATTCCAGTATGATGCCGCAACCCAACCTTGGATAAGTGGTTGAAGATGGATGGATGACCTCTGGCCCTCTAAGATGTAGGTAATGAGCACAAACATGATTGCATCATTGACTCTGTGACTAAGAAGTGGGTGTGACGTCAGTGGTAAAATGCAGACTTTGACCAATCACTGTAGTCATCTAAAAAAGCAGCAAATCACAGTGCTCTGGTGGGGAGTCAAGCTTGGTAGCTGCTTCCAAGCTGCATTCTGTAGATAACATTCCTGACCATGTTTTTAAAGCAGTGCGGCAGCCTGTATTCTCACAGCAGGACAGCCGTGCATGGCTGCAAACACATTGTAATTGTACCGCAGACTGTTAGCCCTCCTGTGTTATCAGCAAGCACAAAATGGTTGTGCTTGCATGTCTGATGCCAAGATAGTCCCGCCGCTGGGCCTGGGTGAAACATCTACGGCCCTGCATGCAGGCTGATGACGTCACCCTGCTTTACGACTGTAAAGCACGGTCACGTTCTCACCAACATGTTTCCACAGCCACCACTTCATGTTTCACCAACTGACACATGGTGGAATTGGAGAAACTTCCTGTCTATCCTCACCCCCAATGTTCTCCCTGCCAAGGTGTCGCAGGGTAACATGGAGGGAGGGGAAGCAGAGGGTCTTGGTTGGCCAAAAACAGTAGGCATGATGGACAGACTGCGTTCGACCCCTCCGCTCACCCTGAACACGATGAAGTTCTCTGAGGGCCAAAGTCACAATGACTTTAAAAAGTCCAACTCCAGCCCCCACCCGCTCACCTCAAACACACACATGCACACAAACCCCATCATCTCTCTCTGAACCGCCAACCTGAGGCTGACAATGACACCGCCCAGCGTAAACTGCTGAGTCGCCTCCCCTGCTGGCTGCGGCACCACCTGGTGATGGAGCATGTCTGGATAAATAAGGAGTCGCCGTGGAAGGAAAATGAAGAGGGAGAGAGAGGGAAAGGGTGGGTGAGTGTGGAGGGCTATAATTAGTAAGTGATTAACGAGCAGGCATCAGACAGGTCCCACATCATTGATTGTGATGTTGTGCAATGCTGCCGCTGCAGAAAGAACAGGAGTTGGCCTGCGGAGTGTGGACAGCAGTCGCCATCGCACACACACACACTCTCTGGTTCCTGCTGTGATTTACGTCTCAGGGTCATCTGCAGGAACGGTGAGGTACAGCACAATGTGACAAGGTGCTCAAGCTCTTCATATTAAAGCACATACTTTATAAAGTTCTATTCATGCTGCAACCTCTGGCTCAAAGGCAGTGAATAGACACAGAACAAGCAGATGTGGCCATGGACATGCACACAGGCACTGAGTCTCACAAGGAGAACCAGCCACTGTACCATTCTCAGCAAGTAGCCGAAAACTCAGGGAGATGTTCGCTAAAAGCAGCTTCCTCCACGTGTCTTTGTCTGTTTGACAGAGCAGGACATGTAGACAGACTTAAGAAACAGAAGGGTATTGGTTAAAAGAAAGAGGTATTTAAGGTAGAAGGGCGAGTTTTAAAAGAGCTACTTCTCCTCCTCCTCCTCAGTACCTTTCTTCATATCAACTCTGCTTTCACCTCCTCTACTTGTCTCTCTCTCTCTTCAGATGGGGGCGAGCCAGACGGGGCTTAGCAGAATTTCAAACTCGACTGTCAAACAGAGGAGGTATAGATAGAGGAAAGGAAATGGAGAGAGCAGAAACTGCTGAGAAGGGCAAGAATGAGATGTGTGTTCTATCTGACTCTCTGGTTAGGTGCCAGCGTCAATGTACTCTACTGTATGGCTCAGCGGGCACGGCGAGGGCGCAAGCCAGTCATGCGTGGCATAACGTCACCTTGTCCTTGCCCCCGTTCCTCACCCTCCCAGGCTAATGATGATGATTACAATAAGAGGAGGAAGGGGAAGGGAGAGATTGAGAAAGAGAGAGGGGAACAGGGGGAGAGGGAGGGTACTATTTGGCCCCACAGACTCTGACAACCACAAGTGGACAGATTGGAGGTTTTTGAAAGTCAAAAATAGATTTTCTTCCCGTAATGAAGGAGGTACATAGCCTTACCATAGTGTGCACGTTGTATGTAAGGTGGAAGTTAGAGAATCTGTGTGCATGTGTGGGTGAGGTGAACGTGCACATGGAGTTTGTGCATGGGTGTACTTTCTTGCAGTTATCATATAACAGTGTGTGTGTGAGTGTGTGGGGGAGGTTGACATGTCACATGGTCTCACATCCCTCACTAACCTTGTCGCTGTTGTAGTAGGTGAGACTCTCGCCGTCAAACCTCACCCACCTCCTCTGAAAGACGCAGTTCCTGGTAGAGAGAGAGCGAGAAGGAGACGTGAGGGAAACGAGGAGAATTCAGGAGAACAAAACATGTCAACCAGCTGCTCAACCTCATGAGTTGTCTGTCTGCCTCTCTGGACTGACAAGCACATCAACTCAGATATGACTAGGACTTAGCGACAGGCATCCGTGACACACCAACATAGTGAAGAGATGCGTATTTAGTTTTCCTAAAGACACTTAGCGAGCTGGCTTCCCTGGTGTCAGTAGATGACGCTAAATCACCGGTTCTCTCTCAGCGGACGCTGGGAGCCTGCAGTAAACAAGCAGCAGATGATCACGGTGTTCTTGAAGGAAAACAGTCATCAAAGGAGCTACCATCAAAGCTTGGTCCTGGCCTATTAAGGGCTTTGCATACAGTCAGTTTGAAATAACCATCGAGGAGAGGAGACACTGGAGGAGAGTTGCAAGGAGGTGAATGAGCTCTCAATGCTGAAAGAGGATGTAGAGGGGGAACAGGAGGAAGTTGTTTTCTGTGGTATTGAGGTTCCTGGCAATTTGAAGATTGTCAGGCAGGTATGTTTACACTGAGAGGAAAGAGGAGCCGTTCATGCAAGTTTTGGTTTTGACCTTAAATAGGAAAGAGGAGATAACAAGGGCTGTTTCAGGTCAATGAGGAGCTGTGAAGACTAGATGCAGAGTGTTTTACTATGGTATATGCACAGTAGCAGTGTTTCTTTCTTTTTTAAATGTAATTTCGAACCGCTCAGAGCAGATTATGAACCAATTCACTTTAATTATCAGTTCATTTTTGACTTTGGTCATTGAATAATTGGAAGATTGTTGGTGTGAGCCCGGGCCCCTCCAAAAAGCATGTCGATGAGTCCTTGAGCAAGACACTGAACCCCCTACTATAGTTTGTCCACCTTTTTGAGGGCTAGTATCAAATGCAAGTCAAAATGGAACAGGCCCGTGCACAGTGTGGACTCTAAAGGTGCTAGCAAACAACAAAAACATAATCAGAAATGTAATCAGTCCTAAGTCTTACGTCTGTGTCTTTTTTCTATGGCAATACTTCTCTGAAACCATTGCCCATATTGGTAGGTGTTTGCCAAATGATGATCACTAACTGCAGAGCAACCTTTTTATTTACCACATCACTGGTTGTACAGAATGAAAGTCTATGTTAAGTTTAGGCCTTGATGGCGTTAGAGTGGGTCACTGTTGGTTGTCTTTCAAATCAACTTACCCTTGAGGGGACAGCTTGTCCAACCATCCAGTTTTCAGCACCTGGTGTTTGGGGGCTCCGTAGAAGCAGGCATATGGAGAGATGTCAGACATGAGGGGGAGTGTGCTTCTGACCAGCCCGCCCAAAGGATCCGAGGAGTTCGAGCACAGGTCGCACTCCACCATCTTTACAGACCCTCCATGATGGGCAGTGGCTGTGGCAGCACCAGACGCTGTGGGGCTGGTGGAAAGCAATTCAGGGTTGGCTGTGGCAATTTTCACCAAATCCTGAGTGGTCAGCAGGTTTGCAGTGCAATCATCAACCGTGCTGTACTCGTCCTCGTAGAGGTTGGAGGCATTTGGAATGGGTAGCGTGTCAACATTCCCTTCCTTTTGGTTCCTCTTCCCCAAATCCTTGAGTTTGGACAGTTTCTTTCTGTATGGGGGGGACATGTAGTGAAAGGTTAAATGCCATATACATGACAGTGTTTACTTATGATGTACTGACCTATTGACTCTATTTGTATTTTACAACCTACCTTCCCGAATGTGCTAAAACCTGCAAAACCATGTGTCACCCTTTAGAGGATAAGGCCACAGAGGGAACGCACTTTCCAGAAAGCAGCACCTGATCTCAAAATGAACCCTTTTGAAAAAATGCTATCTTAACACAAGACAAAATGTTGGCAACCGAAAACAACTGAAGAATAATTGTTTTACTGCCACATGACCAAGGGGAATGGAATTGTTTTCTGCAGGATCAGGGATCAGACCATCAATCTCTGATTGCTAGACAATCAACCTGCTTCATGAGCCACAGTGAGTAGAGTGGGTCATCTAGTAATTGGAAAGTTGCTGGTTTGATCCCCTGGCTCCTCCCGAAAGTGTGTTGAAGCTTTGTTGAGCAAGACAGTGAACCCCTAACTGCTCCCCAGACGCTGCAGCTGCCCTCGGCTCCTTTACAATAGGATGGGTTAGTGCAGAGAAAAAAAAGCTAATTGTAAGAATATAATGACCATATAAAGCAGCCTGCCTTCCTTCTTTCCTTATTGGCTTATATTCCCTATTTTGGGTTGTGTGTCTAGCCACACCCATGCTATTTGACACAGTGAAGCCATTTGGAGGGCTGTTGATTGAGACAGACTCTATGTCTTCAGCTGGCCATCCTCACCTATCATAGATGAGGAGCCAGTTAATATTTGAACATTTTGCATTGAGGAGGTCTATCTGACTATAACGAATCAAAGACTCGGCCTCCGTGAGGAAGCCTCGGCAGAAGCTCATGACCAATGATATACGAAGTGAGTGTTTGACCTACGTTCTGAACTCATCTCTGGAGGGCTGTGAAGAGCAAGATGGCTCTATTGGTCTTTGCTTCCTGTGTTTTACTGGACTCATATAGTCTCCCCATAGATACACACATGCAAATATATGTTCTGGTTTATTTTGTGTACAAGAAAGTAAAGACAGATGTAACCTTAATCCTTTACCAATCATTTCTGCTGTGCCACCATGTCTTCCATCTTTTGAAATATATCAATTTGCAGAAAGAGAACAGAATTTGCAGGCCTCGAGTCTTTTATTTGTATCTATTACTCATATTTAACCCTTTCTTGGCCAATAACAGAGGTGGTCTCATTGTTTCTACACCTTTCTGTTTTCTGACCATGTACGATGTTGCTAATAATGACACTAGCAGGTGCCACAGAGGCTGCCTGAAAAGAGAAGTATCATAACAGCATGCTGTACCTCGGTTTGGTCTGCTTCATTTTGTCCTTTGACTCTTTCTTCACTGGTCCCTTTGCACCCTGGTCCTATGGAGAAACCAAAAGAGAACAACACTAGTTATGAGAAACCTTAAAATAGAGGTGTCCATCTTTAATTCCTGCACCTGTGACCATGTTAGCTTGCTGGCTAAGTTGACTTTGGTGACTAGGTGATGGTCAATCTGAGACAGAGAGCCTCCTTGTCCACCATAACACAACAGCTTGCAGGTTGGTTGCCTGTTAGCTTGGTTGGAACATAGGTGACTATGCTGAAGACGCCAGCGTATCTTTTCTTACCGGGAGGTTTTCAGGGTTGTTGTACAGGAAAATCTCTCCATAGGGAGCAATGGGAGTGAGGGTTCTTTGAAGAAGAGCTGGGAGGAACACAAGAAAGAACATCACAGGTGGTGTTTGCAAGGGTACTGAACATGAGAAAAAGACAGTCTGGGTTTTTGTCTTACAGAGATGCAGCTGGAATCTAAATTTACTCAAAAAACAAATTTCCCCTTGCAGGACTGACAAGGGAATCTATTTTTTTAAAGCTGTGGAAAGAAAAGGCAGGGGTTTCATCTCTCACCCTCTGAGACCGTTTCTATTGGGATCTCCATATATATTGATGATTGACATAAATATCAAAATACATCTTGACCAGCCCATAGATCGATACGATGGAATTCAATGCACTGCAATGGTGCAAACATTTTAATTTGACTAATAATGTAGTTTTGTGACTGACTGAATAGGTGCACATCATCTCAATACAGTAATAGCGGAGGTAGGGATGGTGTGATAAAATACGATTTGTAATCTCATTTGCCAGTTTTGAAAATGTGAGAATTATTGCAACTCTTGCAAAACCTAAAGTTGGCTCACACTTGATCTATAAATGTTCAGCGATGCACAATGCCATGTGAAGACAGGCAAGGGCAGAGGGAGAGAGAGAGAGAGAGAGAGAGAGAGAGAGAGAGAGAGACAGGAGAAATAACACCAGAAACACAGTGTGAAAAGGAACAGCAATGGCAATTACTAGGTGCTAAAAAAATGAGACAAACTTGTCATATTGAGCATTTGCCAATACACTGAAACAGCATCAAAGTTTCTGTAATTCCCTGTCAACTTTTACAAGATATACCCTGTCAGTGAATCATCACACTTAGTTTTTCTAACAAAACAAAACCCAACCACTGAGCAGAAACCACTTCCAAAGCCTTCCTGTCCCCCACCCCTGGGACCTCACCAGCAAAGCCATCCCACATTAAGCACTCACTGCAGCACCTTATCACAAGGCTAAGCTTAATACTCAATTCTGATTGCTCCATGAAAGCATTCTGTGCTCAGCCTGTTTCCAACTGTAGCCCCATCACCCTTCCTGTTCTGTTCCAAATGAATGCAATAATAATAGTGGTAATTAGTGCAATAATAAAGGGACAGCATAAGGTTGCAGGATCGATCCTTGTCCTGCATGTCGAGGTGTCCTTGTGTAAGACACTTAACCCCTAAATGCTCCCCGAGCGCCATATGTTGGCAGCTCACTGCTCCTATATAATAGGTTGGGTTGAAAATGCGGAGAAATCCAAATTTCCCCTTGCGGGACTGATAAGGGAATCATTTATTTATTTATTTGATTTGATAATAATCTCCTTTATAGGGACAGTGCATGTTAATGAACATTTAGAATGTAAATACTGCCAATTTTCACCAGTTATCCCAAGGAGTTAGGGGTTCAGTGTCTTGCTCAAGGAGACTTTGACACGCTTTCTGAAGAAACCAAGGACTGAAAAAAACAGGTTATCTGCAGCAATGGCAAGTATGCTAACCAGTCAGCTAAAGTGTTCGGACACCTTGTCTCCAACCCGTTAGCCAAAGGGTAGCAAGCCTTATGAATCTGTGATCCTTACACTAGCCTTAAATGAAAATAAGGAGCAACACTTGACACAACTTTGCCTTAGCATCCACATCTATGCTTCTGCTCTATCTCAGAGTATGATCCTTCTTTCTCCCTCTCTCCCTCAGAACAGACAGAAAGAGTCACTGCCAAGGCCATTTCTCTGACTCGCCTCGCTGTGGGGTGCAATGCTGCTGGTTGGTGGAGGGAGAGGCAGAGGATTGAGACTCTGCCCAGACACTATTAGTCTTGAGACCCGGAGCCACCCTACGTGGGCCACAGCTTGTCATTGTGAAAAATGACAGTGCCCTCTCCTGAGGATTGTAAGGGCCAGTAGACAACACCACAGGGCAAGGTATACACACATACACATGTACACAGCAGAGCAAGGCATGCACTGGCATGCAAAAACCAGAGCGTGCTGAAACACAACTAATAATGCCTTGTGATGCTAAAAGACGCACACAAAATCAACCAGGCATGAAAAAAGACAGCACTTATATATATATGTGTGTGTGTGTGTGTGTGTGTGTATGTGTGTGTGTACGTGTAGAAAAAACAGATAGATAGATAGGCACACACGCACACACACGCAAAGACTGGATGAACACATGTAAGACACACTTTCGTACATCCACACGTTGCACTGTAGGCCATCACAACAGGGCAAAAAGGGCAATGCGTGGGGGCTTGGTGAACTTCAGGGAGGGGTCAGTGTACTTGATATCACAGCTCCAATGGAATCACAGCAACCCCCTCTGAGGACAGGCTCGCTGGGCAGATAGTGACCATCATTCATCATCATCTATTGCTCGACCTTCAGGCCACTCACAATTCTTTATGAGGCCCTCTGGATGCCACTGCACCGTATCCCCTTTTTGATTGACTCGGCTCCCTTCATTGGCTCCATCTTCATTTTCTCCCTTTGTTTCTGTCAATTCCCCCCTCTCCTGCTCCATTCCCAAACAATATTCTCAAGATGAAGTCACTGTATGTGTGTGTATGTGCGTGGGGGGGGCATTTTGAGGCAACTATTTGGACTCAGCCGCCCACACAGTCGCTATATTAACAAGACTCAATTCAGGTTTAGTTTGCTCTTACTCTTGTTCCTCCTTTTCACTTCTCAGTTTAGTTTAGCTTTAACGAACTGCAACTAGATGCAGCAAGAAAATATTGAGAAACCATCCTCCATAATGTGGATATGATGACCAAGCAGGTAGAAACGTTCAATGATCATTTGTCTTGAATAAAACAGTGGAATAAGTTCAGAAACATGTCTCACTTCACTGTAACAAAGCCTCCTTTAAAACCAGGGCACGACAAGGTATAAGTATATGAACATATCACTACAACCGCAATCTCACAACTCATCCAGTCTCACATCACCATAGTAATAGCTAATCTATATTCTACCCAGCTCTACCACATGCCCTTCTAACTGCTTACATATTAACTCAATGTACATTAACACCACCAGACAGACGGGTTTCATGATAACAGAAGAAGCTTCTATACCAGTAGAGGATGTTCATTTGCCATGTGATTGCTGTTTGACATTTTATTTCCTCCAACTTTCCACTCAAGTCCCCATGTAGGACTAAATATTTCATCTTAAGCCATTACTTGTACATTGTTGAGCCACTAAATAAATACATTTAATCCCAGCACGTCATCGTTTAGTTTCTATTTGTACATGCTGTACAAAAGATGACAACCACTTCATCCATATCCTGCTAAGTTCCAACTGTCACCATACCAAATCAAACTGCTTACCTATCAGTTAAATATAGAGTAAAACCACCAGGTAAACAGGCTTCATTGAAAAAGAACAAGCAGCTATAATACTTTTCAATGTACCACATAGATCAAGATTTGTTCTCTGCTTTTAACCCATTCTACTGTGTACCAGACAAGCCCCCTACCCCCTGAGTCAATATCAAGGCATTGAAAATAATCTTTAAAAAATAAACATATTATTCTAGACCATGAGGCCTAACTGTGACACGTAAAAATTGACACCCCCCCTTCTCCAAAATGCTAATGTTCATCGAAGCTAACTGAAATTTTCCATAGACCCGTGTTGGATGCTAACAAACACGTTATTACTAATGACGCTACTTCCCCCTGTAACAAATTGCTAATCAAATGGCATCAATAATAATAAGTTTTAATACTAATATATCTAAATAAAACAACTCGTTCCAACCGCATTGTTGTTGTCATCCCGGTACTGGAGTTGAACGGTCCAGTCCACATCGCCGGATTCTCGTCTCCATTACTTTGAGTTTATCGGGAGGAAAGTCGACAAGAACTTCGATTTCGACTGTTATATAGGTACCAAGACTCTTGTTATGTAGTTATTTACTACTTTATGTTATGTGTTCTGGTGTTAGATGTGCTTGTTGGGTGCTGGGATTGTGGCTGGTCCGGTCAGCCGCTGTGTGAAGACGGGCCCATCTGGATGTTTCTCCGGCAAGCTGTGTGACAATTCAACGGCACCTGACATGACCTGCAGTTCCTCCTCCAACCACCAGAGGAAGGCTGGTCTCAGGTCGGCACCTCCTCTGCACCGGAATTCTCCTCTTTATCACCCGGGGTGCATTGAATGACGCATGTCCGGTATGGCTCCTTCTGTCTCGCCTGATATTGTGTTTGTTGTTTACATGCTTTATTTTTTTCTCTATAGTTAATACCTGTATGTCCGTCATGTCAATGAAAAGGTGATTATTATATCTCATCAAACTGCTCAACCTAATTAGGCTAACAGGATGCTGGAGCCTAACAGTTTCAGACTAGTAGGATACCCTATTTCATTATTATGAATGAAGCTGTTGTGTCCGTCAGATGTGTGTGTAGATACGTTGTCATTCATATGTGAATATGTCGTCGTGCCAGACTAAATTATACTGTTAATGTTTGTCTGGGTGCCTGTAACATTACATCTGACGATGGGGAAGGCTTGTGTGATTATACCAGTGCATCCCGGCAAGTATAGCTGTAAAGGCCTCTAGTGGTATCACGTTCCATTAACTATGATTGGTCTTGGTCAGGCTGGGCCCACCTGACCTTCTCTGTGCCTGACCACACTGTGTTTTCTGCCTATGCTACAGGTTTAAACCCTCATCTGCACTTACCAATGATTACCCTGAAATCCATACTGAGGCACACATGACAAGTCGGATATTTGAGGTGAAAGGATGCAATCTCCCCTTGTAATGTAATGTAAATGTAATGTTAGGAGTATTTGTCCAAGAGAAATGTTTGTTTTGTTGAGGTGGTAGCTCTCGTTTGGAAATGAAACTATTAAACATATCCTTGGGTGAAAATGCCTGTGAGACGCCTCCCCACCAGTCCTTAATGTGGGGGGAGATCCATCTCCCTTCCTCTCTTCCTGCTCTGGGACCAGCTGGGCCTCTTCCTTTTGTTTAACAGCAATCTCCTCTTCTGTCTCTCTTTACTCATCATCATCTTGCTTTCCCTCCTTCTTTCTCTTCTCACTCCCTCTCGTTACACACAGACATGATCCAGCAGTTATTACCATGAGTAACTCCGTGTTCAGTGTCCTCACACCACAACTCTACATCCAGCTCAGCCATGATGGCAGGAATACTTTGTTATCCCAGTGGGTAGCACTGTTTTCTCACTATGAGAAGGTTCCGGGTTCAAACCCTACGCTGACCCAGGTGTTTTCTGTGTTGAGTTTGCATGTTCTCCCTGTGTTTGCATGGGTTTCTTCCACATGCTCTGCATGTTAGTATGGCAAAGAACTGGAGTTTGTCCCTGGGCGCTGGAGCTGCTCACTGCTGCTTTACAACAGGATGGGATGAATGAGGAGAACACATGTCATTGTAACCGAGAGACAAAATAAAGTACCTTTCTTTTTTCTTCAACAGGTAAATAAAGAGTCTCCAAAGCCCAGAAGCTGAAAACCACAGGGGGTTGGCCCTCTTCCCCATGTCTATACTGCACAGATGAGGAGATGCTGTATTGTTGGGAAAGTCAAGCAACTTTTAAAAACTTTGGAGGGCTGGGCGGTGAGGAAATACACAAGGGTGTCTTCAGGGGACAAGATGTGAGGGAACGTGTTCCCCCTACAACATGTTAAGTATGCTCAGAGAGGGAAAAAAATCAGGCTAATGTATTTTATCTTTC
>OMLC01037986.1:0-19887 GCA_900302585.1 Regalecus glesne
GGTATGATTTTAACACATACATATGCCCATAGACACCTTTTTGTATATTTTTTCACAAATCTATAGAAAATTAGCTTGCACAAAACTCTATTTAGACTTCCTTTTTTGTAATGAAACATGTTTAGAATATGTCTGTTCCATTCAAAGAAAATAACTTGCTCTGTGGCAAGGCAATGCAAATCTACTTTATCCACTACACTTAAATTGATATTGGTGAGCTAAGTGAGCTATGCAAAAGTAGAAAACAAATCAAATCCATCTGAGGAAATTCAAAGCAGAAACAACCTATCAACTAAAAAATAGGTCAGTAAAGCGTAATGTTATTTATACGCCTCATACAGACACACATTGATAAATAACAACTAGCAAATTACGTTTTTTACAATTCATTTGGAGCATAACAGCAGATCAGACAAGTAGAAGAGGACTGGTCTCCGCTTACAACATCCTTTTCAACATGTTTCCTCATCTGAACTGAGGATCCAAGGATGGAGCATGTCAATTTTTTTGTTTTAGTGAATCTCCCAGTTTCCCATTATGGGAATGTAAAACACTCTGAGGTGATATCGCTCCTGTTAAATTGGGAGTCGCAGGCCATACCACCCACCTTGACTGTCCAGAAGTCACATGAGAGTAGAAGAATGATGGTGACCATGCATACAACGAAACTCCTATTCAGGACCTCACAAAACAGGTAGACCAAGATGGCACTTATGCGGAAGAAAAGGTGAAAGAATGTGGCCAACGGGTGTCTGTAACACAGATGACAGTATTTGTATGTTCTGTTCTTCAGGTTATTTCAATTCAATCACCTCTGCCAAAAAAACAGGTCAGGAATAACTGCTGAAATTGCAGAACTCACCTAAATTTTGTCTGTCTTTGCTTGATTGTGTCTTCATCATCGCCGAAAAGAGGAGCATCTGTATCACTTGCCTCCTGTAGCACATAAATAGATAACCCTACCTGATGCCTACTCATAATTGTAAATATATTCGTAACTGCGCATGCGCGGATTTAGCGTTTTATTATTACGGATACTTCTAATCAAATCGGCACAAACCGTCACCAGCCAACTTCGAAATATCTGCTCATTCTGTGAAGTCGATAACCACTATTGAATTGTGGATGTTTCAAAAACAGACGTGTGCAATAATCTTTGAAACATTCATTTCTACGGAGAGCGCTCACCTGCATGTTGACGGTGCGTTTCCTGGTGACGTGGACAGGTAAACAAAGAAACGTATATGAAGGACCCAGTGAGCTCTGACGTGAAAGTTGCCTGATCTCAATTCAACAACTCACACATGTAGCATATTTGTATAAAATAATATCTTGATCTCTCACGACTCATTTTACTTTTATTATATTTGATTGTTATTGAAGCGTTTCGCATGAGCATACCTGTACAACCGGAGTGATGGTAAACACCATGTACGTGCTCAAACAATGACCAGTCTAATTGCCATTGGCTGCTGTTCTTTCACTTATGTCTGACAAATGACCACTCATATAATTACCACATTTTGAAAGTCATCCATTTATGCATCGTGACTGGTGAGTTAGCCAGCGACCTTACTGCAACCCCTTTGGAATTTACAATACTGAAATTAAAGTTTGTGGTTCATTTCGTGAAATGTCAACGTTATTGACACTGACAGATACCTCCTGTCGGGGACCGTTAGCATACATTTGACGTTGTAGCATAGCACGCCTGATCAGTATCTGAACGATAGACCCTCTATTTGATTCCCTGGCCCTTCACATATGGTACAGCTCTTTTGGGGTCCTTAGCGGGATATTTCAACCAAATAAAAATCCGTTAGGAGAAAGAACCACATGCATAGATTTCTCTTTACTTGAAGAGTTGTCCAGAGGTTAGAGGGTGTCTACTGGCGGGAACTTGTTGCTAGGTGACAACAACCCGCGGTTCTGTCCGTCGGCATGGTTACAGCAGCTGTTCGAGATTTGCAGGAAATGGGTGACTGGTTTAATTCAGCTTTACACTCAGATTCGTTTCTTTGCAAAATTCTAAACCTACTTTGAATCTTCTATAGGTGACTAACACGTAAACGAAAATACTGTTTTTCTTTTCTTTTCTGTGTGCATATGCATTTAATAATTCCCCCTCTTTTCCTATCTTTTGCACTTTTCAACAGTAAAACCAAGAGCTGCTTATCTGAGGACGTGGCTGATCTGAAGATACCAATGTAAGTGTTAGCTTGATTTTTAGCTTTGGTTCGATCGTGTCATAATGTCGGTCTTTGTCAAGCGCCCATACGAAGTCAGGTCGCTGATCTGCTGGTGTCTGTCCCAGCGGTCAGTGGGCGTGACGAGGAAAACAGCC
Source organism: Regalecus glesne (assembly GCA_900302585.1). Taxonomy (NCBI): domain Eukaryota; kingdom Metazoa; phylum Chordata; class Actinopteri; order Lampriformes; family Regalecidae; genus Regalecus; species Regalecus glesne. The sequence continues at coordinate 2,345 of OMLC01037986.1, forward strand.
TGGACAGGTGGTGTCAGGTGAGCCAGTCTGTCCCATGGCAGGCATGGGGGGTTGGACCCGCAGGCTCTAGTTTCCGAGGTGTGCGTTATTACCTGTATCCGATTTGTTTATTATGATTGAAGGCAATGAGCACTGTTTGTATGTCAACTGATGGGTAGGACATTTTCTGAGAAACGAGCTCAATCCCAAAAATTTTAACGCTTGTGAGAATCTCTATTTGGTATTCAAGTACTTTATTCCTGGAATTTGTTGTGTGAGAGTGTGTGTGTGTGTGTGTGTGTGCGCGCGCGCGCGTGTGTGTGTAAAACACACCATTAAATGATCTATTTTTTTTCAAATAATGGCACAGCTGATGGAAATGACGTCACTGATGATGAGAATGACAGTGACAACAACTTTTCATTCTTTGCTCTCAGGCTCCATTCATTGCTTACATCCCTTTATTTTAATAAAGTATCGGCTAAAGCATACAACTGGTGAGGGTAAAAAACAACAGCCTTACAACGGGCAGTTATATTTCAAAAATATGTTTGCACAATAAAATACAATGCAATAAAAATGCATCACATAAGAAGAAAAATACACAGTAATATTTGACAACCAAGTGATCGTGTTTCTATAGCTTCAACAAGACATAACAGTACATTTGAAACATTAACTTATTCGGAACCGTCTCGTATAACCGGAACCTTCCTCTTGCGATGTTATGAGGTTATGTATACTTCAAAGAGACTGGCTACCGAATGCATACGGTAGAAGATTCCAAAAGGCAGTCCAATATTCACAACGGCAGCCCACATGTCGAATTGGTAGAAATTAGTTTCAATAGTGTGGTCGAAGTGGGGGCGGGCACCAAATGCCGGCATGATCCAGAGCTGTTGAGGAAAAAAGGGAAGTCAATACTGTACATTCAGCAGCAATTATTTTAAATGGCCTTTAATGGGAGGGGGGGCAATACTCACGATGATGTTGGCAAGCAGAAGAAAGGAGCAAACTTCTTTGAGTACCCTTCTCTTCCAGTGGAGCTTGTGCCGGTGCTCGGCGGGATGCTCAGTCGAAGCAATGTGACCATGCTTAATGGGAGATGAGAGCTCTGGGTTGGATTTGGTTTCCATGTCTGAACCTTCGATACTGCTCAGCTCTTTGCCGCCATGAAGCACGTATGGATTCATGAACACAGTGACCGGTTCTGTCTCGTGGAAGGGCTCCCGATGGAGGCCCTCGATGAGGAAGAAGTTTTGCAGCCCGAGCTGCAATACAGTCAGGATGGCCGTGGCCAAGTTGAGGCCATTCAAGTGGCCGTTGGCACCAGTTGCCACCACGGCCACAATAGTAAAATAGCTGATGATGAACTGCCCCATCGAAGCTCCGACCAGCAGCCCCACATCCAGGGTGCGTGTGGGGTTCTTATCAGATACGTGTTCTCTGTGGTCCACCCTGTAGATGACACAGCCGACCACGGTGGTGACGGACATCAGGGTGACGATCACAATGTTCGTTACATAGTGCATGATCAGCGCGTGATCCTTCCTCTTATAGTCCTCCTTTTCCACATCTATTTCATACACTATGAAGGTTGCCAGCCCCGCCAAGACCAATATAATTCCTGATAGGGGTCCAATGAAAACGTCCTTGAGGCGAAACTTGGCGGTGTGATGCTTGTGGTCATCTGCTATTTGGCCAACATTTTTCCACATAACGTAGGCCATGGCAGAGGCAAAGAGACTGTACTCGATGTTGAAGGGGTACAGGTAGTAGTAGGCCTTCTTGAACATGCTGCATGAAGAGTGGCTGCACTTACACTTGTCATCTCCATAGCTTGCTGAAAGACATGACAGCAAGAGAGAGATGCGTGATTCGACAGCATTTCAGGGATGAACTCAGGTACTTTGTTTTTGCTGCATCTCTTTCAGTTACCTCTCATCATGTACGTGCTTCGGGAAGAGAGTTTAGTGGTGTTTAGATCCTCTGGGATGCTGGTTTGGTGAACGGACTCCTCCGTTACTAGCGTCATCCACATGACCAGATTTGTAGAGAACAGCAGCATCAGGCCACAGCTGAAGACACAGAGGTAAATGATCAATCAAAGTTGATGTAACACAATAGAAAATAGAAATATGTCACAGATCCGTTTTCCCCTGGGACGTTTCTCAGGCAGTCATCTCAAACAATTCTTCACCCCTCGCACACAAAACAGGCTCTGCGAGTAAACATACTGTGGCACAAACACTTGTTTACAGGCTAGCAACCTGTTAGCACACACAGATGCAAATGTGTTACTACTGACATGAATGATAATGACAAGAAGGAGAAAAGGGAGAGAGAAAAGCTCACACGTAGGAACGTCTGTTTATAATCTATCACAGATTATCTTGTAAAGCTTACTCAACAGGATTAGAAGCTGGTAGATGGATGGATGCATTGATAGACAGACAGATCGATATCTGTGTTACTCCTACCGTGTCATGTTCTTTTGTAGTTGCATGCAGTCTTTGGCATGGATCCACAGGAAGTATGTCTGAAAAATTTGCAATGACATTTTAGAATAACTGATTCGTAGATGAATGATAGACGTGTTCAACTGTAACTAAACGATCTAAGATTCAATTGTTTTTCACTCGGGACTTTTACCAAGATTCAAGAACTTTATTGTCACCGTGCAAGCACAATGAAATTGCTATTGTGTCAGCCTCAAACGGTGCATACGGAGAATAACGAGACAGAGAAGAGATGAGAAATATAAAATGTCAGCTATGGAGAAAGTCCCGAGTCTAAACAATAAATACAATATATAAGCAACCGATAAGATCATAGCTGGTGTAGGGGTTTTTCGCTGACCTGGACAAGTATGAATACAGCTTGCACTACCGGGAAGGCAACCTTCACAGCAGACTCACAATGGAGGTAGCCCACGTAACTCGCGATCTTGAAAATGTCCATGATAAGACTGAGGATGCCAAACAGCACAAGTCCCCCTGACAGAAGGAGAAAGCCATGCAATTAAGCAACACCACGAAAAAAAAACCCCAAAAAAACAACAACAACCCAGAAGTTAGGAATCCTTTCAAAATAGATGGCTGGTAAACATAGAGGCATTGGTCAACCATGTGAGCCGTATACAGAAAAGAGAAGGTCCTTACCCCTGAGCCAGACAGGTCCAGCATGACCATCCTTGTAGAGGACCGCCTGATCGTTCCTGTATGTGTAGATGCTGTACTGAATCATCCAGATGAGGGTGAGCAGAAGGAGAATGATGAGGTAGACCTGCATGTCAGCGGAGCCAACGGCCACCTTGTTGTAGGCAGTGCCGCTGACCAAGGCGCAGCCCAGGAAGAGCACATTGAGGGCGATGATCCCGGACACCAACCAGCCCCAGTTTCGGACACGCTCTCTCACCACACTGCTCACGGGAAGGGAACCGTCCGGTTCACACTGAGAGATGTCCACTTGTTCTGCTATGCTGACGTTGTTGGACAGGCTGGCCTCCTCCGTGTCCTTGTCTTTGGCCGTCATCCTACATGGTTCACATTGATTTCCAGTGGTCAGACATTCACACGGATATCCAGTGTTCAGACACATGTTGTGCTCCTCAACATCTATGTGCAAATGAGCCACTTGCTGTCTCCAGCACTACTTGAGAGACTACAGCTAATCAGCGACACCCACTTTTCAGGTTTCCAAAAAGAGAGGTCCCGCCCAAGTGAAACTTTGCCATGACCCCTGAATCATGGTAATTGTCGATTTCTTCCTTTAGTTCTGGTTTTACTGAAGAATGCCAAGGAGTGCATTGTAACAGTGGTGCATTCAGGTATAACAATGGACCATTATTATAGTAGATGATCTGCCCTACTTTGCTCGGGGACAGTCATAAAAAAAGCCAAAACATCTGAAAAAAGCAAGATTATTAGCAGGATACATTACACGACTCCATGACTTATGAGGAAATAAGATGCAAAAATATGAACATACACCAAAGACAAGCAAAAGTAACCTTATATGATCCGATCTAACGACTGGTGACACACTGCAAGAGCAGCATTGGGATGCACTAAACCTACCTGGTATTGTGCGATCCTGTGGACCAGCCCAAGCCTTTGTGGCTTTTATATCCATCTGCAGCCGCTCTGGTTTACCTGGGACTTTGTGTACAAAGAGTCATAAATGTCAATAAATCTGTTATGGACAACACCATATTATTACCACACACAGAGTGTTTTGCACAAAATATGCATGTAAAGTTCAAAAGAGTTTCCAGGAAAACATTTTCTTCAGCTCTTCCAAAATACAAAAAACCGGTTCCTTTCCATATTAGCAGCACCTTCTTTGATTTTACTTCATACATTTTGAAGGCCATCCACTCAACTTGTAAAAGTTTTGAGACCGACCCAAAATAAAGTCTGTTAGGAAAGCTGACAACACAGTTGAATACAGTAGGAATTTAGTTAAAACAAAATATTTTCCACTCTTTTTTTTACAGCCATGTATTTTTGATACTTTGATGCTTGTTTAAGTGTCTTCATTCTGTTAAGCAGGCGGAGGTGCACCTCACAACCTGAATATGTGTGAAATTATCTAAGGGGGTGTAACAAAACAAAACTTGATTATCTTAAAAAGATAAGTGATTTTTGGGTGTAACAAACAAAACTCACTTATCTGACCTAGCCACTCTTAGTTGCCAGTCCCAAGTCTGGAAAGATGGGGAGGGGGGTATAGAGAAGGGAATCTGGCCTTAAACCATGCAAATCAAATAAGCAGAACATAAAGCACATGGCCGGAGGTCCATAGTTAGTGGGTCATAATGGGCTAAGCCTCACATGGGTATAAGGGTTAGGTTGGATAAAGTATTCTGGGTTCACTAGTGTCCCCCTCTGGGTGGTCCAGGCCTCTTGGTTAAGTGAAGGGAAAGTACTCTACTTCATTCTCCTCTGACGGCCAAGCATTGTGCTTTCCCCACCAGACCATGATGTGTGGACTAGTGAGGGCTAGTGGTCATGTGACTTGGAGGAGACACATGCTACCACTTCCTCCTTCCTGTTGATGTTCTAGAGCGACAGTCATAGGCAACTCGGGGAATTCGGGTAGAAAAAGGGGGAATATAAACAAAAAACATAAAAAAGAATATTTAGCAGATTTCCAGACCGGATCGTTCGAGGCCCGGGTTACCGATATCTGCCATCAGTACCGTTGTCAATAGGGTGTCAGTAGAGATTATGCTACTGTTGGGTGAAGGAGAATTAGAGGGGCAAGGTATGTCCTGAGACAGTGGAAAAGGAAGAACAGGGTGGGGACGAGAGTTGGAACTTGGAATGTAGGCACTATGACTTGTAAAAGGAGAGAGCCTGCCAGTATGATGGAGAGAAGGAGGGTAGATATGCTGTGTGTGCAAGAGAGGAGGAGAAATGGGGTAGGGGTAATCCTGAAGGAAGAGTATATCAAGTCTGTGCTTGAGGTGAAGAGAGAGTCAGACAGAGTGATGAGGATGAAGCTGGAGATCAAAGGTGTGCTGATGAATGTTATCAGTGAATATGTCCCACACGTTTGGCTGTAAGATGAAAGAGAAAGAACAATTGTGGAGTGATTTGGACAAAGTGGTGGAGAGTGTACCAAAGAGGAGAGAGTGGTGATGGACAGGTTGATGGATGAGATCAGACAGGAGTCTCTGTGGACTATGATGTTCACAGATGACATTATGATCTGTAGTGAGCGTAGGGAGCAGGTGGATGAGAGTCTGGAGAGGTGGAGGTATGCACTGGAGAGAAGAGGAATGAAAGCCAGCAGGAGCCAGACAGAATACATATGTATGAATGAGAGGGAAGACAGTGGAATTGTGAGGATGCGAGGAGTAGAGTTGAGGGAGGTGGATGAGTTTAAATACTTGGGGTCAACTGTTCAAAGTAACAGGGAGTGTGGAAGAAAGGTGAAGAAGAGTGTCAGGGGTAGTGTGTGACAGAAGGGTACCAGCAGGGTGAAAGGGAAGGTTTAGGCAGATGGCAGAGTTGAAGATGCTGAGATGTATGCTGGCCGTGATGATGAAGGACAATATTAGGAAGGAGTACATTAGAGGAGCAGCTCAGGTTGGATGGTTTGGAGACAAAGCCAGAGAGGCCAGACTGGGATGGTCTGGACATGTGTGGAGGAGAGATGCTGGTATACTGGGAGAAGGATGGTGAATATGGAGCTGCCAGGCTAGAGGAAGACCAGAGAGGAGGTTTATGATGTGGTGATGGAGGACATGCAGGTGGCTGGTGTGACAGAGGAAGATGTAGAGGACAGGAAGAGATGGAGATGATGATCTGCTGTGGTGACCCCTACTGGGAGCAGCCAAAAGTAGAACTAGTAGTATTAGAAACAAAGCCTACTTATCTGAGTCTATGCTTAAAGGCAATACCCCTAGTACCTTACTGCTATCTCCTGCCATGCAAGAGAGATCCCTGCTCTGCTGTTTTACTGCAAACTGCCTCAGGTCATGCACATAAAAAGAGTGACGTCTATTTATCCCTATTGTCCTTCAAGTTTCACCCAGGCAGAATGTCTCTCTACTTCCAACCTCTTGTTAAGAACAGCTTAAAAACACATGCAAATAACCCGATTCCTTGTCTTTGCTTTGGTTAATGTATGCCCTTAGGGTGGGGTTGGGAGCGAAGCCAACCAAAGTCTCTCACCGCATTAGCTGTTAAATGTGGGCAGGTACGGTGATATGGCGACACTTGGGGAAGCAACACACATCAATTCCTTTATCATGTGCATAGAAGGGTTGACAGCGAGTACAGTGGCCATTGGGCTGGAGTGCACAGGGAAGTAGGGGATGAGCAGTAAATATGTCCTGACATGACAAGTCGCCCCTTGTTTTCTCTCAACAGTGCAAACAGATTGTGAAATCTGTGCAAGCACATTTGTGTGTGGTCTGCCTGGACATGGATGTATGGATACATATACATTCTTATCTGTAGCCATATATTCACATCTATGTCCATGATATCTGAGTTTAGATATAGACGAGAGAACATTCTTCTTTCAAGGGGATAAAAAAGGTTGCTGGGATTTGAATTTTCAAAACACTGAGATTGGAATGTTAGATCCTATCCCTGATGGATATCATTCAAATCAGCTGATGATATGAAATTGGATATTCATCTGAGAATCCTTTGTGAAGTAATCCCTGCTCTACCTATTGGGCCATGCTGTTAAGATTGTGTTTCCCCAAATCTCAGCTAAAGCCCCAGAGGGGTTTACATCCACGTGGTGAAATGACATATCCAACCCCCCCTGAGGAAACTCAGACCCTCAATTCAGATGAGAAAAAAAAGACAAAATAAGACAAGAAAAACCTTTTATGGGAAAAAATGTTGTAAACATGAGGAATAAAAAATAAGGAAGAGCATTAGATGAGGGAGTGATCTCTGACCTGTGAGTTTATCCCCGAACAATGGATAGCTTAGCTGTGATTATACAACACCCTGTCGTTCATGTTAAGATCAATGGCTTAACAATTAGTTACAATTATTCATTTTCATTTTATTGAAAGAGGAACAAAACTGTTATTAATTCTTTCAAAAACATTCAAATTTAGAATAGAAATAACTACCTCAGCCGGTCCCCAACAAAGTAGACATGCATACATATTTAAAACCCACAAGGTAACAAGGTGGATACTCGGTAGAGTTGGAGTGACAGATGGATGGCTGACTGACTGGATGGATAGAAAGTTCGCCTCAAAATGAGGTCATTTATATTCTAATATACACACACACACACACACACACACAGGACATTTAATGGGGCGTGTGTAAACAGATGGAATAGGACATACACTGAGGTACTTAATTTAAAGACAGTAACTATGGCAGAGGAGACAAAACGTGTGGCAAAGCAGGCCTTTTTCCAGGCTATCAGCCTATACCTGCCACCAGCTAAGAGAAGACTGAAAAATGGATTGAGAGGTCTCTTATATGTTGACATAAAGGTTTACTTTAATCATTCCTGCAAGATGAATAAAAATTAATTAAGCTTTACTAAATTATTTTTAATTGAACTTGCAAACAATGACATTTTTCCTCTGCATCCAACCCATCCCATTGTACAGGAGCAGTGAGCTGCTGCAGCGCTCAGGGAGCAAGCAGATAAGGCTTCAGTGTCTTCCTCAAGGTTACTTCAACACTCTTTCTTCAGGAACTGGGGATCAAACCACCAGTCTTCCAATTACTAGACAATTACCCTACCTCCTGAGCTATTCCACTCCTATAAAATCAAATTTAAATAATTAAACTCATCACCATACAATGAGAGAGGTCCATTTATCTATACGTGTTATGCTTAGTTCTTATATTGTAGGGGTGGACACGGACTTGAATGGAGTTTGGGGGACTGAGGCCAGATTCCCTTCCTGACACCCTGCAGTGGGGTCAAACTTGTGACCTCTCACTTGTCGTTTCCCATAGTGTGCACTTAACCACTGAGCTACCGCGACCCCCACCATGCCTCAGATGATACTTGTGTATACATCCAAAGATTGTTTTTGGTGTTATGTTGTTAATCCATATGAAGTACCTGTTAGAGCCATAAACTGGAGTCTAATTCCATGTCCGTAAACTGATTCTGATACATCCTACTGTGCAAATACACTGTCTGCCACCGCAGATGACCCCACTGGCCACTGGGAGCAGTGTTACCTGCTGTGGGCGTCCTGGGTGTCCCGGCACACAGACACCCCCTCCCTCTGCCGAGGACACAGGCGGCCATAACCGCTATGGGAGAATGCTCATCAGCCGTTCCAGTGGCCGCTGCGTTTGACGGACGATGAGGAAGACAGTCAAACCGAATGGCGAAGACGGTGCCCTAACTCAGCGCCATGGATGACAGGTACCACAAGGCGGCCCGGGACGGCTACCTGGACCTGCTGAAGGAGGCGACGAGGAAAGACCTGAACGCACCGGACGAGGATGGCATGACACCGACTCTATGGGCCTCCTATCACGGCAACCTGGATGCTCTACGGCTCATAGTGGGCAGAGGGTATGTATGAATACACGCTAAGCCAGACACCTGCCCAAGGGAAGCTAATCAATCCTAATTTATGCGACGCTCGTCTAAACAACACAAGTGGTCGCGTCTCCTCGGCTCAGCTCTCCGGGAGCGGTTAAGCCTCACAAGGTGATCCTCTCGTCGGGATGTCAACACGGGTCACAGTCAGACAGCACCGGCCGATGGGCAGCTTCTCAGCGCCGTTCCCGACAACATGTGTAGGAAACGTGTAATCAGGCACTTCCGCTCGTCTCTAGCTAACGGGCTTGTTGGCGTGTTCGCGACGCCGAGCACTCCGCGTACCGCAGAGCGGTGCGTAGGGATCAGTGTCGTTCACATGAGCCTGAGGCCCAACGTGGCTCTAAAGATGATGGCGCTGTTCAGGGGATCAGAGGTGCACACATGCTTTTCCCCAGGCCGTCTGAAGAACCAAGTCAGTGGAGTAAACTGTTCCTTGTGCTGAGACATTTCCATATATAGTAAATTGTGAAATCCAGTTGTTAGCAAGGAGTGGAATAATCCTGGTGGTTTTTCTTTATTTCAAATGTAGTTTTTTTCCTCTTTCCGTCTCCCTTCCCCCCGGATTTGCACAAGTGAACCATTTAGTCTATGTTTTTTATGAAGGGTTGGTCATATCTGGCAATGATGTGAGTTGAGGGGATAATTGAGTGATTGTGGAGGGGGGGGCTGGCAGACAATCAAGTGATTGTTTTCGGCTAGATGGGCCCCTCTTCTCCATCCTACCACTAGACACAGCGAGCTTTGTCTAAGGATCTCTTATATATCACATATAATATACTTATCAACCAAAATATCAATTTTTGGTTGATATGCAGATTCAGTTCAGTGTTTCTGTGTTTGGGTTTGAGTTGGTCTTGTGTGGACCCAGCCGGCATCCCTACCCTGAGAGGTCTGCTTTTACATGTCACCATTACTCCCTGTATTCCAGGGCTTTGACATGGGTGTAGGTGGAGTTCAGGGGATCAAGGTCGGATGACCTTCCTCACACCCCGCAGTGGGATCAAACCCACATCATGAAAGATAAAGAAAAGGACACACTAATACCAGCATAGCAGGCTGCAGTAGAGCGAGCAACCTCCAAGTCCGGTATGGCAGGTTCGATCCCACTGGGAGCGTCAAGAAAGGGCATCCGGCCTTAATCCGACATGCTTGGATAAATGCGAGGCATAGATCATAAAGTGCTTTGAGTATTCACTAGACTATGAAAGCACTTTGTAAAAATGAGTCCATTGACCAGACATCAGCACCATTTGACTTTTACCCCTGGGATACTGGATGATAGACTCCGTCCAACATAGTTTCTAAGTTCCTCCTCTGTAATGGTTTCCAACACTGGGTCCTGCTTGTCTCGTCATAATTTTCATGTTTTTATTTATTTATTTCTACGATATTTGCTATATATGGTAAGGTAGATTATGTTTCATAAGAACCTCCGTGGAATCCTCCAGCCATGTGTGCAAAACTCCGTTCTGCAGGGACAGTCGGAAAGAAAAAAAAAGACACAAAAGGCTGTTTCTCCTCTTATCTGGCTGACCTGGTTTGCCAGCCAGAAAAAATGAGCTCATTATGAGCCGGCTTAATTGATAAAAGATTGGCTGCAAGTTAACGATGACGCAATGTAATGATCAGTGTGTGCAAACATGCTTATTGTTGCCAAAGCTTAACCATGGCACGCAGAACAAATTGGTCCCAAAGAACCAATACCCAAAGAAGGAGCTTGAAGAAGGAGACAGCCAAGTTGTCCGTGTCCTCCAGATCCCCTGTCACCAGCTCAGCCACGCTCCCGTAGCCCGTGTTTTCACATAGGCCCGGATCCTGAACGCAGTGTCTCCCATGGTGCGAACGCGTGCAAACAAGTCTGTAAAACCCATTTGACTTATGAAAGGCAGAGGTTGTTCTGTTGATAAGAAAACAACAACATTAAAGAGGCCTCGATATTGAGGCCTGGCTGACACTAGGAGCTAAAATTAGACATCAATTGACGCAGTAATGCTTCACAGATGCTCCAACCTGTGCGATTCGGGGAAATAACGAAGGGAACGTGAATGCAGTTTGACAACTTTATGAGGAACTTCCTATACTGTGTTGTGCTTGGCAGATACACTGCGTAGAGTAACATCAAGCGGTCATGGCTGTCATGAAACCAACAGGACAAGGGACACGTGAGGTTCTGTTACACTGGGGATAAGCATTCTCGTAAGGACAGACACCACTTAGGATCCAGCTAAAGATCAAATTCAAGGAAGTCCTGAGCTGAGAGTGGCTACAGTAGAGTTGGAGTCTAGTGTGTAATCTATGTCTAGATGTTTTCTGCTGACTATATAAGATGGGATATTCTTTTATCGGTCCTGGGGGATGGGGGGGGTTGGGGTGTTGCAGCTACAAGATGGAAAGCAGAACTAGAGCAGCATGCAATCTAAATATCTCATCTTCAAATGAGAGAGGTCCATTTTTATGTGGAGTTATGTGGAGTTTTATATGTGGGATGAAGACGGACTCAGATGGGGGTTGGGGGATTATGGCTGGAAACCCTTCCCGATGCCCTGTGATGGGTCCGTACCCGCAGCGTCTGCCTCATCAGTTCCCCGGAGTGCGCGCTCCGCTACTGAGCTACGTCTAAAAAAGTAAACGTTCGAAATGACTAGCGATGACTGCGTTGGTGTAAATTCACGGTGTCAAACCTGTTATTTTCTGCTTCATGTTGGTAGTATGGCTCCCCAGGCTGTCTGCAAAGTACCTCACCTATCTCCCCCTGATCACCCGAAACAGGACAAACGCTTCATCCCTGGTGAACTGAAGTAAACCTGGTCTGCTCACGGACATTCATTTGTCTGCTGCAGTCTCTGAGCAGCATCAGCTGTTTGAGCCCCACCCTGTCCAGCCAAAGAGGCCCAAGGGTTGAAATCAAGGTCTGCAGGTGACAGCAGTGTAATTGCTGACCTAGTTGCTTTTGGCAGGTCTTGCAGGTCTGGCACGCACCGTGAAAGCCTTGTCGCACCGTCCCACCAATGTGTCTGGAGGCCTCTGCAATGGCTCCACCTGCAGTTCGTTAAATATTAAACAGTCTGTGCGTAGCACCATCAGAGAATCGATGCTCCATAGGGGTCACGACCGGTTAAAAGTGCGAATACGCCGCTCAACCTGAGAATTCTCTCTCGGTGAACGGCTGAAATGAAGAAATCGAGTTGAAATTGGAGTCCCGGTGTGAAGTTAAAAGGGCTTGAACATACATCGCATGTCTATCATGTCACGACGAGCAGTCGCCGCTTGTAGAGCGTGAATCAAGTTACCAATCCTATGCATCCGCTTGACCGAAGTCGGGTCACGGATCCTGGAGCCTATCCCAGTGCTCATTGGGCGAGAGGTGGGGAACCACCCTGGACAGGCCGTGTGAGCAGTTTTGGGGTTCGGGGTCGTGTTCAAGGACACTTTGATAGCCCAGGAAATAAACTAGTCATTTTAGATCAGCCATGGAGGGCTGCGGTAGCTCGGCGGTGAAGCACAGGCCTCAGGGACAGACGAGCCAAAAGGCTGCGGGTTCTACTCCACCCCAGGGGGTCAGGAAGGGTATCCGGCCTTAACACCCCCCCCAAGCTCCATCTGAGTCCATGTCCACCCCCAACACCATGGGGACTAATCGTGACACGTAAAACCAACCCCTCTGTTCTAGACCAAATCCTCTGTGGATGGGGGTCAGAATTCATCCACCGTATCCCCTGCGTGTCATAAGAGGCGACTAAAAGGGTTGGCGTCAGGATGGGCATCCGGTCATAAAAACTTCGCTCCACAACAAAATTCATGGAGAGTCAATGACTTGGAGGAGACGAATCCATGGACCGGTCAACCCCCGCTAGCGGGGAAAACGGCCGGAATACAAATCCTGCTTGTGCTTGTGTGTGTCTGTTCTAGACCAGCCATTCTAGAGACACGCGACAGGGAAACAACTGGGGAGGAAAATAAAAAAAGCCCTCCAGGTATTCCGGCTCGTGGTGTATGCCCGCAGGTTGAGTTCCGCCATACATGGAGGAACTTACCGTGACATCAGGAGTTATGCATAACCTTCCTTCTGAGTCAGGCACAACCCACCTGGCCTGCCCTGAAACCGGACACCCGTAGCGTAGCGGCAAGCCCGTGGTCATGTTACAGACCTGCAGCATCGCACAGGAAGGGGTGATGATGAGGTCATGGGTTGTTGACCAGGGGCAAATGAATTCACCGGGGATACACCAGCAAGTGATGCGAAGCTCCCCATGTGGAGACGGTGATCAATTTCATTTTGGCCGGTCAGCTGGTTGACACGCTTCGGGATTAGCCTGGAGTTGCGCGTAACCTACGGATTCGTAAAGACGCCGTAATGTGTGGCCTCTGAATAATTAACCGAGGCCCCGTGAACAACCCCACGGATGACCGGTCAGTACTGAACATCTCACAAAAGAATCGTGGGCCTACTCGCAAGCGGGTCGCTATATTTAGAGTCATCTCGACGAAGGGAAAACATGTATGTTGTGTAAGTGGCTAGCGAGCGCTGCCTTCTGATCCATGTCGTGTGTCTACAAATGTGCTGTTTTAGAATGGGGATGAGACGGCCGGAGCTGAGATTTGAAGCTGACTGCAGGTCATCTAGATCCCCTCGCTCCTCATTGAGCGTCTGGCACTGAACGAGTTCTTTACCTTCTCTTTTAAACACAGAGGCAACCCCGACAAGTGCGACATATGGGGGAACACACCCCTCCACCTGGCAGCTGCCAACGGACACCACAACTGTTTGTCCTTCCTGGTGTCCTTCGGTGCCAACATCTGGTGCCTGGACAACGACTATCACACACCGTTGGACATGGCCGCCACAAAGAGTCACATGGGCTGCGTCCGCTACCTGGACTCCATCGCTGCCAAGCAGACTGCCCTCAACCCCAAGCTGGTGGGCAAACTGAGGGACCGGGCGTTCCGGGACGCCGAGCGGCGGATCAACGAGTGTGTGAAGCTGCAGAGGAAGCATCGCAAACGCATGGAGCGCAAGTTCCAAAGGGAGTCGTCTGAAGCGTCCGTTTCGGACGCCATGAGCTTTTCCAGTTACAGCAGCAGCTCCGTGAGCCGCAAGCTGCGCAACTTCGACCCAGCCACCGTCAGCGTGCCATACTCTCAGGTCGCTCTCTTTCCCCTCTGTGGATTCTGTATTTCTAGATGTGATTGGCTTACGTCTCATCACTGTGTCATTTCTCTCCGTAAAGGCCACTCTTCATGCCACAAACCGGGGGAAGACGAAGATCCAGAGGAAGCTGGAAAAGAGGAAACAAGGTGACGCCACCTTCAAGATCTATGAGGATGGGAGGAAGAGCGTCCGCTCCCTCTCCGGCCTTCAGCTGGGCAATGACGTCATGTTCGTCAAACAGGGCACCTACATCAACTCCAGGGATCGCGCCCGCCGCAACATCCGCGACATGTTCCTGGGGGACAACGACGACGCCATCTCGCGTGCCATCAGTGAGCCGGACCTCCACGGGGCCGATGTGGACTACTCTGAGATCAGCACCGACTCGGGTCACGACTCCCTGTTCAACCGGCCGGGCCTCGGTACCATGGTCTTCAGGAGGAACTATGTCAGTGGCGGGATGTTCGGCCTCGGCGAGCGCAGTGAGACGGGCCCAGCGGGGACGGACCGGACACAGGAGACCGTGCGCTTACGCAGCAGGCTGCAGCGCTCCCCGAGCCTGGATGAGGACAGCATCGGCAGCGCCCGCAGCCTGCAGGAGAGGAACGCGCAGGAGCTGCCGTGGGATGAGGTGGAGTTGGGACTTGACGACGACGACGAGCTTGAGACAAGCCCCCTGGAGGTGTTCCTAGCTAGCCAGAGCATGAGCGAGCTAATCTCCATTTTCAAGAGGGAGAGGATTGACCTCCAAGCTCTGCTGCTGTGCTCAGACCATGACCTCAAGAGCATCCACATCCCGCTAGGGCCCCGGAAGAAGATCCTAGATGCTTGTCGGAGGCGTCTGGAAACCATCGAGGACCCGGATTGCATCGAGGACACAGAACTGTGAGTGTGGCGGGATGATGCTTTGCAGTCAGACTTCGTAGTGATGAACCTTTTGGTCTTCCATCCATCCTCAGCCACTTATCCGAAGTCAGGAGCCGGAGCCTATCCCAGCGCTGATTGGGCGGAAGGCGGCGACTCTTCCTTCATCAAAATGCGATGTGTCGCACTTCACATGCGATCGGATTTAAAGTGAAAGAGAGTGGACACGGGTACACCGGATCAAATGACCGTAATAGACCTGAAGTTTCTTCCGTCCTGCCCTGCCCCACACTCATACCAGCATCCTCTTCCTCCAATGAGGGTGATCTGAATCATTTCTCCTCTCATCCCATTCTACTGGACAGATGACTGGTTGTAGATGGTCCCCCGGCCAGGTACCGACTCTCGCTCAAAGGTCCATGGAGTACGAGGGAGAGCCTGTCCCGTGTGGACGTGGAGGACTATATGCCATGCTCCTCACTTTAGCGGCTCTGCGGTAAGCCAGGCAGAAAGGGGGAGTTGTCATGGCAACTATTGTAAATGAGAGGAGATGAGTCTGGGATGAACTCGGAACAGGAGTCTAGATCGTCTAGGTCGAAGCCTCTCTGAGCTACTGTAGGGACGTAGTGTCATTGGCTGTCAATCGGCATAACCAAGGAAGAGTTGTTCTGAAGGGTCTGTGTTCACTGAGCAGGCCTCTACGTTTGCCCCTGTGGGGTAGCTTTTACTATTGTCTGTGCCTGTGTCACCTGTGCCTGTACATTTGTTTAAATGCATTTTATAGTCGACGTTTTGGACACTATTTTCACCATTATTTGCTTATCAACTCGATCAACGCCTTCAGCAAAACACACGAGAAAGGTTTTAGTGAAACGTCTTTATGCTGGCTCAATATCCAGGTAAGGAAGTCCCAGAGGGCTGAATGGGTTCATCTGGACACGACCCTCGTAGAGAGGCAAAGTGTCCCCGCTCATCTAAGTGACCTCCACAGCCTCATCTAATCTGACCGACTGAATGTCCACTCAGTGGACAACTTGTGGACATGAAGCCGCGGGTGGTTTAGATGGTTATTCACCTGTATTGTGTGTGTGTGTGTATAAGGGTGGAGAGGCCTGCAGATGAAGACTGAAGATGTCACCTGTGTGAGAGACCAGACGGTTCTCCGGATAAACGTTGAAGATTCGGACGAGCTGATTCACATTTCTGGGATTTTCGCAAAATGGTTTCCCCCCCCCTGATTCCATGTATTTCCCATGTTTACACAGAGTAAGTCGGGTCAAAGCCAGTTTGGCCCACATGAAAAGCAGGCCAGTATTTAGTCAAGTGGATTTCTGGAACCGTCTTTGGACTTCAGTGAAACTAGCATTGTGAAGTGTCCTTTGAGACGTCCCATGCCTTACTGATCATTATTAGGCCAGACCAGGTTTTAGATATTGACACATGTGAGACCATTATGTTGCTGATAACAGGGGTCTCCATTGTCAATAGTAGCTTCGGTTCACCGGATACGATAGAAAAGGGAAGACGTAGCTACTGGATCTTTCATTTTCACCCAGACAGTTTTCACTAAGTCTTTTTTTTTCCAATGGAACTTTATGTGCAATAAAAGTTCTTATTGAAATGATGTTATTCATGTCTTCACTAGGCCAACGCTGGTGACCCATCTGCAGGCCGGTCCCCAGTGGCCTAGGCCAGAACGATGGAGACCGGCTTAACTGGGACACACTGGTCCCGTAAAGTAAGCCGATTTGATCGGTGCACTAGATTATTGTTAACTGAATTTCAGGAATAACTCCGGAACACGGATCAGTGAAAATCCACGGAGTCATTGTCTGTTTGCAGAGACGCCCCGTTTGTGCCGCAAAATCCACTTCCCTTTTTACACTTCCGGCTTCTCCCGAGCACTCGTGTGTACAGAAGAGTACAAGACTGGTTTTGACATCTCTGGCATCTGGTATCAGCTTCCCTAAGCCATCACACACAAAACAGAAGGCTCTCTGGTGGACCATTGTGTGGCGCCTTGCATGAGTCCGGGAAGTGGTGGCAGAATGCAGCCATGTGAAATCACCGTGACTCTTAGACTTTCATTCTATGAGCTCTGTTATCAGAAGGAAACACAGACGCATGACATCCCCTCCAGCGGTCATTCAACAGTATCTGGAGTCGGACAGTAACCCTCTCACACCAACCATTCATGAGCACTCTGGGAGAGATGGTGACCCGGAAAGACGCACATTCCATCTCCTGTGGTCTATTTTAAGATTTCGTACGAAACCCTGATTAAAACTCGAGTGTCGCAGAGCTCCGAGGTAGAAGAAGAGAAGACGGATGAGAAGTGTCCGAATCCGCCCTTATCCAGCCACTGCATTCACCACCGCTGCTAGCTGGCCTAAGATGGATGCATCACTTCCTTCCGTCGTCCGTTTTATCTGGTCTGGCTGCGTTATTAGCTTACCGTGTTTGGATACACAAAGGGGAGGGGGGGGCT
>OMLC01037998.1:0-11419 GCA_900302585.1 Regalecus glesne
CTCTCTCTCTCTGTCTGTCTGTCTCTGTCTCTCTCTCTCTCTCTCTCTCTCTCTCTCTCTCTCTCTCTCTCTCTCTCTCTCTCTCTCTCTCTCTCTCTCTCTCTCTCTCTCTCTCTCTCTCTCTCTCTCTCTCTCTCTCTCTCTCTCTCTCTCTCTCTCTCTTTCTCTCTCTCTATCTCTCTCTCTCTCTCTCTCTCTCTGTCTCTCTCTCTCTCTATGTCTCTCTCTCTCTCTCTGTCTCTCTCTCTCTCTGTCTCTCTCTCTCTCTGTCTCTCTCTCTCTCTCTCTCTCTCTCTCTCTCCCTCTCTCTCTCTTTCTCTCATTTTCCCTTTATTTTAAGCTTTGCCTCTCTCTTAAAAACTAATAAAAAGGGACATTTGCAAGTTGTATGTTTGAGGGAGTGAGAATGACTTTCTGTCCTACTGTTAGTTTGAGATTCTTCACCCTCCTGATCTGGTTAAGAATATTGTAAGCTGGAGGACTTCATTTTCTAGTCTCCTGCATTTGATTTAAGTCCCAGGATCACACAGGAGTAATATGTTTAGCGTCATGTCCGTCTGTGTGGGGGAGGGGGGCTGCGGGAGCAAGTTGTTTAAGAACTACAAGTAGCATTTCTTTATGAGTCTCTGCCGTGCATTACTTTTTCCAAAGATTTGATCCCCTTTTCTCCCACCTGAATTCCCCGAGTTGCCTATGGCTGGACCTGTTGCTTTGACGCCCCTCTAGAGCGTCGACAGGAAGGAAGAAGCCATAGCATGTGTCTCCTCCAAGTCACATGATGACTAGCACTAGCTATTTCACACATCACGGTCTTGTGGGGAAATCACATTGCTTGGTTGTCGGAGGAGAACGAAGCAAGAGTACTTGCCCCTCTCTTAGCTGCGAGTGCCTGGACGATGCAGAGGGGGACACTAGTGAACCTAGAATATTTCATCCAACCTAACCCTTGTACCCATTTGAGGCTTAGCCAATTATAACCCACTAACTATTTACTTCCAGCTGTGGTTGGAAACGGCACAGCCGGGACTCGAACACCCAAACGCATGATGGAGAAATGCGCTGAACATAAGTGCCTTAACCCCCTACGCCACCGGAAGCCCTCTGCCATGCATTTTGTCAGTCAACTGGTGCTTTATCTTTGGACGTCCCCTTAGTTTGCAGAAATTGCTGCACATCCAAGCACAAACACATGTTGTATTCTCATACTAGGTGAACAGGTATTGGGGAACGTGAAAGGGCTGTTTGGAAGTATGCTTGAAATGGACTTGAATGAATGTTCCTCTGCACTGATTTTTATTAGCAAATGACAAACATGATGAACGCATGATGCCTTTATGGTAAGACAAGAATGGCATCTGCATTGTTACTTACATGTGAGAACATTGACATCACAAGACCAACAGCTATTTGAGGATAGGTTCTCCGGCGTCTGCTCAGCCTGCTGAGGACGGTCCTTGCTCAGGTTTGGCGTGTGGGGTACTGCTCGTTGATACTGTAGGTGTTGACGTGGGCGTTATGAGGCCATGATCTCCGAGGCGCTCCGTAGACACATGCTGAATAGCAGACAGCTACACCAAGTCGAAGCTGATTCCTCGCAGAGCAGCTGTCGGATGACAATTGTCAGGCTTTCCACCACCCGTGGAATTTGTTATTTGTGGATATGTTTTTTTCCCTTGGCTCTTGCTCACTTTCACATGTTACCACGCAGCAGCGTCTACCACTTGGTCCTGTGATACCTCTTTCTCAGTGCCAGACAATTCCTGCTCTCCATCGCTCTCTCTCCCCTGTTTTGGCCTCCTCATCACAGCAGAATTATCCATGGTGGTGGAAAGTGGCATGCTTTGACTGAATATGGGGGAATGCTTATGTGTGGGCCTGTGTGCATATTTGTTTGATATTTACACTAGATTTCCTCAGGGTCAAGGCAGGTTGGCTGTTGTCAAAACACTTACTTTGACCGCCAAAGGGAACAGGGAAGAGCTATGGCCTCTGCACCTTTTGCCACACCTTTTTAATGGCTGGTAGTGCAGTGGTAGAGTGCGTGCTTTGGGAACAGATGAGCCAGAGGCTGCGGCTTTGAACCCAAACTGGCACATCAGGAAGGGCATCTGGCCTTAATCTCCCGAGCTCCATCTAAGTCCATGCCCCCCCCACACACACACACACAGACAGTTTGGGGACTACTCAGGACACGTAAAAGTTGAAGCATGGCAAAGGAGTTCTGTTTGGTTTGCATGAGCTTGCAGGACCTCTGTCAGTCTCTCTGCATAGTCCATCAAATACAGTGAGCCTTTGGTTACCAAGGGAGGACCATGGTAGTTCCGCGGTAGAGCCCACTCATCAGGAAATGAGGAGTCAGGCATCGCAGGTTCAATCCCGCCACGGGGCATCAAGAAGGGGATCCAGCCTTAATCCCTCATGCTCCATCTAGGTCCATGTCCACCCCCATAGACAACATGTGGACTGAGCATGACATGTAACAATGGACCTTTAGCCTCTGGTTACCAAACTCAAAGCATGGCAAATGAGCCCTGTGTTTGGTGTGCGTGGGTTTTCAGCTGTTTACATATGATGAGTGAACCTGAGAGCTCAGACTGATAGGCCATGCTGGATAAAGCACAAAAAACTAATCAATTAATTGATAAGTGCTTAATCATGATGAGGGCAGCACGTCAGTGTATATGGCCTGCTCTGTCAAAGGTCCAATGCTGCCTTTTGATCATGTCCCTGCAATTCTGTAATGTACACATGGAAGTGTTATGAAATGCGTGCTCAGCAGTAGAGGAGGCACAGCATGCATTTGTATGGGGTACGAATCCTCTTATCCCGGTTTGTTTCAGGAGTTGAATAGTATTTACATGTGTTATTTTATTCTATGTATTCTCAGTTAACTTCAAATGGCACACAAGCCAGGTATTTCACAGTGGCTCAAGAGGCCTGCAAAGTGGGAATGTTTTCTGTCCTGAAAGAGTGGAGTGGCCCCATTTCCCCTCTCTCTCTGTTTATGTCCTCGGTGCATAGATAAAGGTGAACAAATCCAGTTTGTGTAATGACATCCTTCTGTTATCTCCCAGAGCTTTCACCCATTGGCTTTCGCTCATGGGCCCTATCATAATCTCAAGGTAGCTCTGTTATGCTATTCAACCATTGTGTGGACACATTGTCCTACCAGGAATACCTGTCCTGTCAGATCTCTGCCAGACTTATCTGAGGAATTCAGCCCCAGCAGTCTCCTTTAACTTGGGGGTCCGCAGGCTGTTTCATGGTAAATTGTCTCATTCTTATACGGTGCTTTTCTAGTCTGGTGACCACTCAAAAAGCCCTTTACAATGTATGCCTCACATTTACCGAGCAGGGGGATTAAGGCCAGATGTCATTTTCTTGACACTGCACGGTGGGATCGAACCCACAACCCCTGACTTGTAGATGCGCACTCTACCGCTGAGCCGCTGCGGATCTTCAGCTTACTGCTCTCCTTTCCAGGACACCTATTTGTAGCTGCCAAGGATATCCACACTTTGATGAGCAATAGTAGAATGAGTTGGGGGGGGGCAGTGTCTCACCTGATAGGGCAAATACCACATAAGGCTGAGTCCTTACCACAGCGCCCTGGTTTTGAATCTGACCCCAAGGCTTTGCTGCATGTCATCCCCTCTCTCTCCCCTGCCTCTCCTGTCTCTCTCTCAACTATCCTATCAAATAAAGGTGGAAAATACCCCTCGCAAAATACATTCTTAAAAAATAAAAAAGGATAGAATGGGTTTATACATGCATTTATCCATACATACACATATGCACACACTCAAGACCCAGTGTTATATTGTTCTCTAGGTCAAATTGATTCCCCTCCAGCTGTTACAGTGACAGACTAACTAACAGGGAGGTGTTAGTAGGACAGCATCATTACATAATGTCTATTAGAGCCCAGCGGGGATCAACTGGGTTTTCATCTCCTCCTAGGTGATGTACACAGATCCGGTCTCAGATTTCTCTCAAGGCCAGTACTTAATTTGTACCTGCAACATGAAAGCTGTTGTTGGCACCCAAAAGTTCAAGCCTTGGTCCAGCTCTGCTAAGTGCATCTTTGCTCAGCTATTCTGGCATACCTGTAGTACTTTTGGACATGAGGACAAGGATAGTCAGGAAAGAATAGAAAGGAAGAGAGGAGAGAAGACCTCTCTTAACCATCTGCCAATGTTCTTCTGTCATTTAACCCTCTGTGAATCAGTCGGGTACTGTTAGACCCGAAGGCCTGTGTTTGCATGAGAATGCATCGAGAGGCTGTGCATAGCTCTCTGAGATGTGATGTAACCTGTTCTGCCTGCTCCTCGTCCTCCAATACACTTGAGGGTAGAATGTCAACTCTGTCCATTGCTCAGACAAATCCTGATTAAATAAGGGAATGCGCGTGCATGTGTTTGTGTATCTGTCCATGTGTGCATGCATCCCATGTGTGGGTTCAACATGACTGAGTGCGTTAGTACAGGGTCAGCGATAGAACTGGGGTTTTGGTGATGTAAGGAGATCATAAGCTCCGGGATCAGGAGGTTTCCACACGGAACAAATAACGGCAATCTTTCACTCATAGTTGTCTTTGCGCTTGTTTGTTAACCCTGTTCCATATTTAGCAGCACTAATCATTAGCGACACTCTTGTGATGCCGGAATCAACGTCGCTGTTGCTTCCACATGTCACAGAGCAGTGTAAGATGTCCTGAGGAAGTTGCAGAGAAAGAAAACAGCAATATAGGAGTAACATCTTGATTTGTTCCAGTGAGTAAATCTGGTATTAATCCGGCCAAATTTAGCCAAATTAGACCAGTTTACACAATTCTAAATGACAAATACAATTCTAATGTAGTTATTCTTACAGAGTTTGAGACTTCATGAGACTTTTCTTTGTTGTAGGTTAGAAAACAGAAGGAAGGGATCTTCTTGAGAAGTTTTTTGAAACGGTTGATAGCATGGTAGCCCAACGGTTAGCACAGTTATACTCATAGAAGGACGGCCTTTGGTTCGAATCCCACCTCAGATCCTTCCTATGTGGGGTTTGCATGCTCTACCCGTGTCTGTGTGGGTTTCACCTGGGTGCTGCTGTTTCCTCCCACCATCAAAAAGACATGCATGTTAGGGTTAATACTCCTGCCTGAGCCCTCGAGCAAGGCAATAGGAAAAAGAACTGTTGTTGGTCCCTTGGCACTGCGGCTGCTCATTGCTCCTGCATAATAGGATGGGTTAAATACAGAGAAGAAATTTCCGTGTATGTATGCTCTAGAAAAATTAAGTTTCTTCTAAGCAGTCATGACTTGGTCAATGTGAGGAAGTCCATTTAAATGCAGAAAGCAAATTTCATTGTATTTATGTACAATGACAAATGCACAAAGAGTTAAAAAAGGCACATTGAGTAGCCACATTGAGGGATTTAGATGGATCAGAACAGATCCCTCTATGAATCTAAATGCTGAATATAGTCCACATTGCTTAAAACCCGGTCGATCTAAGCAACAACAGGATTATCATTCGGTTCTCAGTACCTCTGATTTCCTAACACCTGGATGACGCATTTGACTTGAGCTTTTTGTGTGACAGTAATGCCAGGAAAGCTATAAAGATAAAAACGGGGTCAAAGTTGGAAGCTGTCTGTGATTTCTCCCAGAATAGTGACAGGCTGAATCTTGAGGCTACTCTGCTCAGAGCCAGAAACAGGCCATAAAGCTCTGATAACCAGAGCAAGAACACCATGTCCACAGCACAGCATGCTGGGTCAAGGAAGTCATGGGGACAGGGAGGGAGAGCAGCAAAGTAGACTGAGTAAAGAAAAAGTAAGTAGAATCAGAGCTGTTGACTGTAAGATAACCCAAGTCTGTGTCATTATAATTGGGACACTGGGTGCAGTAAGCTTCACTTTTGGTTGGACACTGAGATGTCAGAAAGGGCAAAAGTTGAATTGGCTCCTCTGGGCCACAGGAGCTCAGCAGTAGACTGCCCGCCTCCAGGTCAGGTTTCGTGGGTTTGATCCCACCGCAGGGGATCAGGAAAATGACATCTGGCCTTTATCCCCCATACTTGATAAATGTGAGGCCTACAATATAAAGACCTTTGAGTGGTTGCTAGACTAGAAAACCGCTATATAAGAATGAGTCAATTTATAATGTATTGAGAGAAATGTTTCTCACTCATCTTTGTGACATCTGCAGTCTCCAGACACCCCAGGCATCCCAGCCCTTATAAATAACACAGTGGTAAATCAGCCAAAAGCAACTCTGGCTTCATATGCAAATTGACCATTGACTGGCACTTTAATGGTAATATGTACCATTCACAGAGGATTGGGCAATATTTGCAATCACAGCATCTAAACGGCAACTACAGCAAATCTAACTGTTGTGTCCCGATGAACTGATTCAACGTTATTTTGTGATTTCCTTACCTGGATTAATGAGCATGCATAAAAGCTCACACAGGGAGAAATGAAGTGGAAAGTGAGGGAAGTCGGAAACGTGGACTTTCGATGAAGTAAGTCTGTGTCGTTATGAACGGGGCATGAAACTCAGCTAGCTTCACACTTCCCCAGACAGTGAGGGGGAAGGAGAAAGTGTAATGTATAACAACTGGCATTTAGATCGTCCATGCAACCAGCACAGCACGGTTGTTTGCTCATTCACCCTTGCTGTCGAAGGGCTCTTATCACCAACACACATCATATTTGGATTACAAATAAGAGTGAGGACATCCTGTGTCAGAGGGATGGATGGATGGAAGGATGGATAGACATCCTTTGTTTGGATCAGAAGGGGTCTCATGTTGTCTGGACATATTTTATGACTACTGTTGTTGTTTCCCTCCATTTATTATGAGCGTGTCATTGATTCCATTGTTGAACAAGCGCTGTGTGCTTTGTACAAGTGTCATCCTGTCGGCCCAGTGCGAATGAATGGGTTATATATGCCTTTTTCAGTTGGCCCTGTGAGGTATTGTTAATATGCATGTATCTGTACATGTGTGGGAGTGTCTGTACGCCATGAATTTATGTAAAAGCGTGTGTTGTCCAACAGCAGGTTGTGTTATTGACATCTTGTATGGAGAATACAAAGAACTATGAGAGATGTCACGATTTCGACATGTCACGATCATTCACCATGTTGTGTGGGTGGACACAGACTTAGATGGAGCTTTGCAGATTTAGGCCGGATACCCGTCCTGATGCCCCTCGGTGGGTTTGAACCCGCGGCCTCTGGCTCATTAATTCCTGATGTGGGTGCACTATACCACTGAGCTACCACAGCCCCCCCCAATCAATACGGGAAGTAAGATTCTGAAAAACATTACTACACACTGTCCTTATCTTCCTTAGTTTCATTCTCCCACCACACAGAGACACTGGCTTTTTCCATTCGCTGACCTTCAGTAACATTCCCAGCTTCAACAGCATCACTTTCTCTTATCTCTTATCTCTCATCAAGACCAGCCACCGAGATACATGAGATTGATCGGCCTGTTTGCGAAGATGTTACATTGGCGCTGGGCAGCAGAGCTCTCCATTAATCACAGCCCTCCTCTGACTGCACCTGAAAGTCATCGTCAGACAGATGCCCAGCGTGTCGTCTGCCTTCCCTCTCGCCTGTCCCATCAGGTGAACTCAACGGGGTGCGTACATTTCCATGTAAAATACAGCCAGACAACAGCGCTGACCCAGATCACCCCACCAGCACGTTGAGCAGGAAGGAGGAGGGGGGTCGTCTCAGGCCTGTCCTTTGAATGTGGCAGCCTTCAGTAACAAAAAAAACCAACCCTGTGGCTTCTTTCCCTTCTCTCCACCATTTGTCTCCCCTGTGTGCCCGGCACTGCAGATCGATGCGACACTACCAGAGCAAGGGGAAAAGCACACAATGTTCAGCTCCGTCCAGAGAATGGCAGGCCTAATGGGGTGCCTGTCTATCTTCTCTCAGCCTGGCCAAGCCTTGCTGTCACTATGATCCCCCACAGTGGCATACAAATGACTGGATAAAAGGTCTGCTGCCCTTTCCTCCTCCCATGGATATCTGCCCGATCGGGTTATCTGCCGATCTGAGGGATGACGTCTCTCGCCACCTGCTGCAAGAGCCATGACGACCCCTCTTGTGACATGAACCCTGTGCAAAATACACCAGACTCTGAAAGTCAATACGGCCGGCCTTTCAGGGACCACTCGGCGGGACTTTGAATGTGGTGCCTCGGTTGTACTACGTACGAAAGGTCCACGATAGGCTATCGATTGACTCGCATGAGGTTGACCGTACCAATCATTAACCAGCACCACTGTCGCGTGGACTGAGGTAAAGCGAGGTGAAAAAACACACTCATGATGTCTCGAGGTGGTTTTTCGCCGCGTTTGCCCTTTTTTTCAGAGGACAATGAACTCGAGGTTGTTTTGCAATAACATGTAATCCTGTAAGAAGGAATGCTACAGGCTTCGGACCAGCTGAGCTGTGTTCTCACTGCACACTTGGAGGGTTCCTGCCTGCATGCACGTGTGTATTTTCTCAGCTGCACCCCAGTGTGGGCTGATAGGCCTGGTGCTGCGCTCCTCACAACAGGATCATTGCTTTTCGGCACAGCGGCATCTCTACTTGCTTTCCATTGCTGAGAAGGGGGGGGGAGTTTATGTAATTACAAAACAGACAGGAGGGCATGCTCGACTGGGCCACTCGCTACCTCGGATGAATGGCCCCGTAATAGCCAGAAGAACCCCTTTTCAATGAGGATTAGGTTTGGATTGAAGTGGAGGAGAGTTCATCCGTTAATCTTGTTCCCAACAGAAAATTAGGATTGAGAACTTGCATCGTACTCATGTGATTACATGAGGGTGTATAACAGGGGGGCTCTCTCTCTCCACCAATCTTCCCCTTCAGTGTTGTCCCAATGAGCACACACTAACTCCGAGGTCACAGTGATCCGTTCTGTTCATGGTGAGACGGGTCAATATGGACACCTTGTTACAGGCGTGTGTGTGCGTGTGCATGTGTTCCATTTATAGCTATTAATGAATAGGTGACCTTGTATTCCAGATGAAACCAGCCACAGACCGAGGTGATAGTGACCAGTCATGATTCGTCTTATCACCTTTGATCATCCAGGAAGAGAATCTAAGAATAGTAACCTAGTCATCGGCTTTTGGCTATTTTACGCAACCTGTGTAGGGTAACCTAGATTTCCTTTTTATTAATCGCATCTGCATGCATGGGGCGGCATGACTCAAGAGGTAGAGCAAGTCATCTCAGGTCATAATCGGAAGGTTGCAAGTTCGATCCCGGCTCTCTCAGAAAGCATGTTGAAGTGTCCTTGAGTAAGGTGCTAAATCCCTAATTGCTTGGGACGACAGGTGAAAATGTGCCTGGTGGCTAAATCTGGCGTATTTACATTCTAAATGTTCATTAACACGCACTGTCTCTATAAAAGGAGGTTATTATTGTTATCATTATCCATCCATCCATCCATCGTCAACCGCTTATCTGGTGTCGGGTCACGGAGGTAGCAGATTTCAGCCGGGAACTCCAACCTTTCCTTTCCCTTGCAACATCATCTAGCTCTGACTGGGGAATCTCAAGGCATTCCCAGGCCAGTGTGGAGATATAATCCCTGCACCTGGTCCTCGGTCTACCCCGTGGCCTCCTTCCAGCTGGATGTGCCTGAAAAACCTCATTTGGGAGCCAACCAGATGACATTCTTTTTAGATGCCCAAACCACTTCAACTGGCTGTTGTTTTTGTTATCATTATTATTATTATTATTAGTATTATTATTATTATTATTATTATTATTATTATTATGTGCATGGAGCATGGCATAGCTCAAATGGTAGAGCGGGTTTTCTAAGAATTAAAAGGTTACTGGTTCAATCCCCAGCTCCTTCAGAAAGTATGTTGAAGTCTCCTTGAGCAAGACACTGAACCCCTAACAGTTCCCCCGGCACTGTATCTGCCCACTGCTCCTATACATTAGGATGGGTTGAATCCAGAAGATAAACTTTGTTGCACAAATAAAAAGTGGCTTTTCTCTCCTATATTGCATTATATTATATATTAAAGAGGTCCATTTTACATTTCATGGTTAGTTCCCATGTTTTCAGGCTGGACATGGACTTAGATGGAGGTGGGGGGATTAAGGCTGGAGGCTCTGCCTGACGCCTCACAGTGAGTTCAAACCCACCTGCCTCTAGATAATTAATTCCCGAAGTGCACATTCTATCACTGAGCTACCACGGCCCTCATTATATCATATTATATCATATTATATTATTCCAACGTTATTATTGTGTCTAGATGAACTGATTCATTTTGGGGGGATTTCCTTACGTGGATTATTGAGTACGCGTAAAGAGCTTTCCTTTCCTATATGTTTGCGTTCATCCGTTCATGAGCTTTCTTTTTGAAGACTGGTTGCTCTGCTTAAAAGTCAAAAGGTGAACTTGATTATCCTGTGAACTTAGTTAAGAGCTCCAATTGTGTTATTGTCTCATGAATCACAAGTTCATCACAATGCGCATAATTTTGAATTTGCATGCATTAGATAATTCATATGATGGATGCTAACTTCTAAATCTCAGTCCACTGGAATCGTCAATTGAAGCGATTTGCAAATCCAAACCCTGTAACTTGGTAGTGGTGCATGTTTTCTCACCACAGTGCCTCTTTTAAATTGCATAACTCATCTTACTCATGCATGAGTAACTGTTGTCTGTAGGCTGTGTTCCTGTTCACACTGTGGAGGACAAGAGAGCGTCAGCGAACGCTGATGTGGATTGGCAGATGAGCTTTGCAAAGACAGCACCCGCAGAAATGAGGAGAACCCAACTCACCATTAACAATAACTTGTTACCCACATGTGCATATTTGGCTGCAAAAACACATGTGACTATTTTGAACTGCACAACTGGATGGAGCTTTGATGGTAGATGTGTCCTGGTTGGTCCAATTGATGTTTCACATAACCTCTCCCCATCCCTCCGTGTTTCACTCAGTCTTGTGTAGCCCCCCCCCTTTTGGGTGTGTCTGTCTCTTTCTGTCCCCCTGCCCCGATCTATGATCCATCTCTCTTGTAACGACTCTTACCCCCTCTTGTTGTGAGGATAAAAGGCCTATGCATGCCCTGTGTCTGACCTCAGTGGTAGACAGTGAGGCCTATGTGTTCTCCACATTCATTGTAAAGCCACACCATGTAGTTGTCTGACACGTAAAAAAATGGATAGCAATGATATGGACAATGCAACTGATATAATGTGCAGATCTGCTATCAAATCTGACCAGTAAAAGACCACCACCTGTGGTTGACACTTCCTTGCACTTGTATTTTCTACTCTCTCTCTCTCTCTCTCTCTCTCTCTCTCTCTCTCTCTCTCTCCCTCTCCTCCCCTCCCCCCCCCCCCCCCCACTCCCACCCCCC
>OMLC01038012.1:7960-19245 GCA_900302585.1 Regalecus glesne
GCTATGCATCATGTTTGCAGCAGGTCATAACAGCAAAAGGGTGCTCTACCAAGTACTAAAGATGTTTGTAATGAGGGGGTTGAATCATTCTAAGACTGCAGTAGTCATTTAAAAGCAGCATTCTATGTTGAATTTTGAGAAACCACCTGTAAGATTAGTTGTGTTGAGCTATTTAAAATGTTCTTGTTTGATTTGTTTTTCTAAACAACTGCTAGTTTGTATATTCGTCTAATAAACCTGATTTCCAGTGAGGATTGAATAATTTTGATTACAACTGTAGGGTGGTCATCTAGTAATCGGGAGATTGGTGGTTCGATCCCTGCCCCCTGCAAAATAGCATGCCAAAGTGTCTTTAAGCAGGATACCGAACCCCTAACTGCTCAAGCCCTGCCATAGAATGGCAAACTGTCCAGGATGTTTCCCCACCTTTGGCCCAATGAGTGCTGGGATAGGCTCCAGCATGACTCCGCAACCCGACTTCAGATAAGCGTTTTTCAATGGATAGATAGCACAGTACACAACACTACTGAGGTAATGGACTCTACTGCCAATAGAACCAGAAACTTCATTAATGTACTCAATATTTTATGAGGAATTTTAGATAGGAACCATAAACACATTATGTAATGTAAAACATGTTGCACGAACCCAATTAGTGAACTCAAGAACAAGGTACAACAGCCACTTCCTTTTCTCTTGGATTCACATGTTACAAAGAGCACAACCAGCAGCTGTGTTGCAACATGAAAAGGCAAGTAGCTTCTTGTCTGCCTCTGCCTTGCAGAACAACTCTCCTCTCTCCCTTTCCAAGAAAAGCTTCATACCAAGACAGTGGCCAGATCTCTTTCAAAATTTAGGTGAGAAAATGAAAAATTTGTTTTCATATCAAAATGCTGAAAAGTCACAACAGGCACAACAAACGTCACACCGCTTGACCATTTGAACTTTGACCACTGCCAACCTCCAAAACAATGGTGTTCTCTCTAGAGCAATGGATTGGAATGAGGTCCATTTTTAACCGTCACGATTAGTCTCCACATAGAGGGGCTGGACACGGACTTAGATGGAGTATGGAGGATTAAGACTGGATGCCTTTCCTCACACCCTGTAGTGGATTCAAACCTGTAACACCTGGCTTGTCAATTCCCGAAGCATGCACTCTACCACTGATCTACCACGGCCCCCATATGGAACAATGGATTGGAGCATGTCTTTGAGATAAATAGTCTATTTGAAATAACCCCTTTTGACTAAGTTATGGCTGAAATAAGGTTTTGACCTTTCTCATAACCTCAATCCAATTATCTTCAAAATTTTATCAGGTCATGTGAGGGACCATTGCTCTCCTTTCCTGAAAATGTCATGATATATGGTGCAGATATTTTATTTCTATTAAATTAAAGTCTCTGAATGGGGGGTAATGAAAAGATATGCAAGCACACATATACTCTTTAGATATGTTCAGACCCAATCTGGCTGGGAGAAAAGTTATAAAGCTCTGATGAAGCCTGCATGGAGCACTGATCGCGTATCTATGACAGCTTGGCAACTGTGTTAACTGCAGCTGTGTTATTGGGGATGGTAGTGCTAAAGGTAGTTTAACAGCACTAATGATGGAGGCACCTGTATTTGTGGTGCTGTGTCAGTGATAAGCCTTTTCCAGCAGGGAAGGTTTATTCCAGAGGTGTATGGCTGCACACGTAACCAGTAAAATCATGGGTCACGGCATCAGGAAGAGACATTTAAACAAAATTCTACATCAAGGCATTATTACTTGACTGTGATGAATAAATAAAAGATGCCTTCCCTGAAGAGAGATGCAAAAAGCAAACATTCAGGTCAAATTCAAAGAAAGAACACCTCTGAGCCCAAAAATGTCCGTAAAAAATAAAGAGAAAAATGTCAACATTTCAACACAACACTCACTTTGGGGTTGGCTTCTGGTTGCCACTATCAGGCGGCATACTATTCTACTTCTACCAAAACAGAAAGGCCTATAGTTTCCACTTATGAGAATATTTTTTTTCTCACTGTTTGTCCATTGACTAATCAGAGTCACCTCCTCTCCCTGGAATTGTACACTTTCTGACACACCAACCAGAATATTGCATCACACAGATTCTCCCACTCTGAGCAGATTCACTTTGACCGGAATGAGCCATTGTCTGTCAACGGTGTACCTTGTTGGCTATGCGAGACCTATTGACTTTCTAGCCACCTTTCAAACCTTCTAAATGCAGTCACGAAATCTCACTCGTACACATCATCTAGATATGTTGTGAAGAGCAGTTTGTGTTGCATTCATTTGAAACGTGAGACTTTGCAATGGAACAAGGTGATAGAAATAAGCTTCTATTGTGACTTCATTATCTCCACTGGTATCATTAGATGCTTTAAAAACCAAAAGTAAACACTGTGATGCCACTTCTAAAATCCTCGGCATCAGGATCAACACACAAGTAAATATAGAGTTATCATCAAGGGTTTTGTTGAAGAATATCATACCTGATTGATAACATAGACTCCGTAATCCAGCTGCTGGCGCTGTAGGATGGGGTGGAGATAGTAAAGCCAATATTTCAGGTGCTCATCACGGTTCCTAAAGGGGATGATGAGAGCCACTTTCTGCAGGGAGATGCAGTCTTTAGGTCGGTACCGGCCACCGGGCTCCACCTTGAGGTTCTCCTTTCTAGTCACTTCCAGACTGGGGACTGGGGAACTGAACTCCACTCGCAGTGGGCCGACTGGGACCAGGAACAAAAATGAAATAGAGGAGCAGAACATATTATTTGTATTTATGTAACTAACTTATTTTCTTGCACCCTCATCCCCTGAGGTTGGGGAAAAAGACCGAACAGAAACCCTAAACCTAGAGATGGACGATGCAGTGTCTTTCTCAAAGAGGTGTGAAAATGATGTGTGGAACAAAAGACCTTCAGAAAAAACGAGGGTGCAATGGCGGTGTACATGATTCACTCTCACTGTGGGGTCGTGGAATTCTCTCACTACAATTAGTCTTATCCCCTGCCAAAGGATCAGTAGCAATAAAACAGTAAGTAGCACCAGGAATAATAAAAATACCTTCCTTTAAAAGAAGTGGTTATTTGAAATGGACAGAGAGAGGTGACGATGGAGCATATCAGGAAGTGCAGGAACCAGTCATGTGCTGGACATGATAAGGCAATGAGTCCAAATGGCCATAAAACATCGTAAGTTTACCATCAATCTTATAGGTCACAGAGCAAAGAGGCAGCCATGTAAAAGAGATTGCTCTGACTGTTTATCAAGTCAAAGGCAGCTGCAGAACCTGCACCATGGTTCAGTGACAACCTAAACCCCAGGGCCCTGGCTCGGTGGACAACAGTGAGGCGCGAAAGTGAAAGCTGCACTCTCTCGGTTGTGCTTTCATCCACACTGCTCTCGGTGCACCAGCTTGTCATCTGGTACATCTAGCTTGCAGGTGATGAACACAGCAGTAAAGCCACACTAATGCCCACTGAACACATTTCCCGCTGTGTTCACAAATCCATCACGGGACTGAACAAGGTTGAGAATGGCAATGCTATTGTGATATGAGAGTGGTCTGGTTTACTTGTAGCCATTCGTCCCCACGCTGAGGGGGTGAACAGGGACTTGGATGGATTCAGGTAGATTAAGGCCAAATTCCCTTCCTGATGCCCCTGTGCTGGGTTCAAACCCAAAGCATCTGGCTTGTCAGTTCCCGGAGCGCATGCTCTACCGCTGAGCTACCATGGGCCCTAAAGAAGAAATTAAAAAAAACTAACATGATTTCTCCTGATACACATATAAAGCTTATAGAAATAATTGATCACTCTGGCAATGATTAGGAGTCTTCAGAGGTGGGAATAAAGCAGTGGTCCTAAAAAAGAGTAAAGAGTAGTCATAAAAATCAGATGTTACTAGATTCAATTTTCCATCCAGTGATAAGGAAATGTGAAAGGTGGACCCAACTTTCCTGACACTGTATCCGACCTCTTGTCAATACTGCACGTACATTACCGCAATGACAATTGTGAAACTATAATGTAAATTCCCATCCCACCAGTTACTTTCAACGTTGAACCACTTAAATATAGAAGCACAACAGGACCAGAAAACACTTGCTGGGTGACTGCTAGTGTGTCTGGTAGAGCTGCTTCCTGTGGTTGGTAATGACTTAAACAAGCAGGAGCTACAATTGAGTGGGTCTCACTGCAGGAGGCAGGGTTACAGCGGACACAATGAGGTCAGGACCACAGAGGTGGACCTACTGAGCACTACATCATGTCTTTAAAATTAACGGGTCCACCATCCTATGGCTAGGCTTTATAAAAGAGGATCACAACATTCATTAGATTTCTATTCGGTGTTACAAGACCTGATGAATCACAGCGACAAGAGAATGGGTTTATACTGGTCATACCGTATCCTGTATACGTGAGGAAATGGTGTCTATGTGTTTTCTGCTTTTTTTCCCATTCACACTATTGTCGAGATTCACACCTGGGAGCTGGCAAGTATATCCACAGACTTCACATGTGGCTACTGAGCAGTTGGTTTGGGGGTTAAGAGCTTAGCTCTAAGCCTAAGCCTTAGAGCTAAGGTATTGAGTGAAGGGGCGGCACCGGTATTTCACTCCGCCTGTCCACATTTTCCTGCCAATATGGGGATTGAACCAACAGCCTTCTGGTCACAAGCCCACTTCTCTAACATTTAGGCAATGGTTGCCGATTTTGTAAGGAAAACTTTTCTCTCTAAATATGTGTGCTAATGTTAACATCCATCATAGTAAAACTATATGTTTAGTGATAATTTCATATTGACCAAATATCTCTGCAGTTTCATAATATTATTGAAACTCCTAGAACTCTGCATAATAAGCAGTTTGAATTGCCTTATTGCTGAAATATGCAATAATAAATTTGCTGTATATATGCCATATGAGTGTGTGTGTGTGTGTGAGAGAGAGAGAGAGAGATTTATGCAAAGGGTGGATGTCCAAGTGTTAGAGTGCCAAGACGCTCTCACTTTCCTCCAGGACACTGGGAGGTCCATTTTATGTCACGATTAGTTCCCATATTGTGGGCGTAGACATGTACTTAGATTTACCTTGAGGGATTATGACTGGAGGCCCTTCCTGATGCCCTACGATGGGTTCGAACCTGCAATATCTGACTTCCCAAAGCCTGCTCTACCACTGAGCTCCTGAAGTCCTTTCCTTCAGGACACTACCACAAGACAATCTTGTTATATCATGTCTCCCCATCTCTGACTCTACACACATCTGTTAACCAGAGTGTTTTTTAGATGTTTTAAACAGAACCATGCAGCCAAGATCAGGAGGCCTGGGGTAAAAATGAATTTAGAGTGATCAGGAAACTAACTTCAACTATGTAAATGGACAAAATGGTCAGTTATGGACAAACCTGCTACAGATGTCGCTAAGTTTTCCAGCTCAGACGTGCTAGTAACAAGCACTTTGGTTGCACTGTGTACAGATATTCACTTCTGATGACACAGCAAAATGTGAATCTTCTAAACTGCCACACACCAGAGACTGTTGGCCTTTCTCCTGAGGAGGTTTTGGAGTGGAGGTGTGCAGGGGGTCACAGATTGCCACAGTGAGGGTTCCAGCTGAAGCAATATTGCTGTGAAATCTTAGGGCACAGGGAGGAGCTAATCCTAAGACTGATAATAAACATCTCAAAACCACAGGAAGCCCAACTGGTGGAAGGGAGTTCCAGTCTAAGTGTCATCCACTGTCCCTTTCAGATCCAGTGAGTCAGCTCTGTAAACTTCAGTTAATGTGATCACATCATGCTACATTCAACCCAGCCCAAATGGCTGCCAGCACTACATGCCAATTATCCTGCTGTTTTACAACCAAGGATACGTTAACAGAACCAGCCCAAGGTATGAGGACATTAAGTATGAGGTGTGTGTGTGTGGGGGGGGGTCTGTTTTACATGTCACAATTAGCCCCCATCTTGTGGGGGTAGACATGACTTAGATGGAGTTTAGGAGATTAAGGACAGATGCCCTCCTTGATCCCGTGTTGGATTTGAACCCACGGCCTCTGGTTCGTCAGTTCCCGAAACATGCACTCTACAGCAGCCCAGACTTTAAGGAAGTATCTTTCCTCATGAATGACTGGCAAACATTGGCTGGTAGCCTCAGAGATTTCTCTTCCCACCTGTGGGATTTACCAAGATCAAGATTACATTTAATCTCATTGCATAAAACACAATGGAATTGTTTACCATTCCTGATTGGTTCAATAAAAACAAATGATTTATCGAAACACAAGATATATTTTCAAGAGATTAGTAGTTCCCCTGAACTAAACCAATCACTTCAGTCATAACGTGTATCATGTAATCCATCAGAACCGGCAGATGTTCTCTGATGATGTCACCACTGAAAAATTGTAAAACTAACCCCGAAACAGCAGATAACGCTGTTGCCTTCCGCCTGTGACTGATAAAGTTGCACGTTAACAAGAGTGATGGATCAACCATCATTTTGAGGCAGTGTTGAACAGTAAAAAATGGCTGATTGGTTTTCAATCAGTGACTGTGGCTGGAGGACAAAAATACAGCAGCCATCTCTGCATGTAATGTTCTCCGACAGTATGGGGGTAAAACTGAAATATAACTCGCTCTATTCTCATAATGAGTGTAAGGCTCGATGTCTAACTCTGCCTTTCATTAGCAAGTGGTTGTAATGAAAGATTCATAGATGGATAATCTATCAATGTATATGGTGAAGAAGTTGTATTTGTCATTGTACATACATATAATGACTTTTTCTCTGTATTTAACCCATCCTATCATATAGGAGCAGTGAGGGGTTGTGGAAACTCAATGTTAGAGCATGTGTTTCAGGAACTGACAGTGCAGATGTTGCAGGTTTGAACCTACCGCTGGGAATCAGGAAGGGCATCTTGGGTTAATCCCCCAAGCTCCATCTAAGTTTGTGTCCACCCCCACAACATGGGGACTAGTCGGGTTACGCAAAAATGTGCCTCTCATCATATAGGAGCAGTGACCAACCACAGAACCCGCGGAGCAGTTAGGGGTTCAGCATCTTGCTCAAGGACCCTTTGACATGCCTTCTGCAGGGGGGATGTTGAACCACCAATCCCCCGATTACCAGAAAAGCTGTATCAATAAAAGCATGTTCCTGAATGTATGGCCTAACATCTATTCTTGCCTTCCATTTAAACCACTTGCTTTAGTTTAGATGGCAAGTGATATCAATTGATAAGCAGGGCAGACAGGTGTTTGTAGTAGATCAGAAACACTGGTTGGACACAGTATAACAAATAAACTCAGATACTGGCATAACCCATTCACTCAACACCAGACTAAGATGTCAGCTCTTGTGTAGTAAATTTAGAAACCATTACTATCTCATAGAAAAATGTTATTAGGTCAGCTCTGTCTGAATTATGAATACCATGACTGGTCATGTGACTGCAGAACAAGCAGTGTGAGTATAGTGAATGCTAGCTACTGAGGGATCCCTTCTGGAAGAGAAAATCCCCTCCAACTGCCATTTTCTTCCTCTTCCCCAACACACGGAACATCATGTACATTTTAGATTAAGAGTGAACCCGTCGGTCCCTTACCCAGCAGAGGTGATGTGTCGGGACACTTCTCCAGCTTCTTGGCAATAGTCGCCTTCTTCTGTGCTTCTCCGCCGGCCGCAGGCACCTTATCCATTCTCTCATTGCCGGAGGGTCGTGAAGAGACTGGGGAAGTCTTTTTCGGGATTATAAAGTCTCTTGACGTCAAGTTATTGGTCCTGGCCGAAGTGGACGTCATCCTGCTGGACTGCTGATTTTGCACAAAAGCGAATCGAATATCCAGAGACCGCACATAGAAAATTAAAGTGACTGATATGTGGAGAAAACACAGGAGCACGACCAGCTTACATGTCCTGTTAAGAACACTGAAATTCACCGTTGAGTCTCCTGGCATCTTGAATAACCAAGGTTCTTTTCTTCTTAAAAAAATACTAACTTAAACAAACAAAAGTTAATATATTAACACATATATACATATATATCGACGACTTTTAAGTCACTACAGCCTCTGACTCCGAAACCACACAAAAACGGTTAAAAGACCTATAATCAGGTACAAAAGAAGGCTTTCCTCGCTAGCTGACAGTTTCTGAGTCCATTTCTGTTAGTTTGGAGGAACCGTTTGGTGAGTTTAGGACATTTACTTAAAGTTTGTGTTTGCTCTGCTAGGTAATGGAACTCACCCAGCGAGTTCGGGATATATCTTACAAATGAACTGGTCTGAATATAAAAAATGGAGACGACATCCTACCGATAAAATTGAGTTTCATCAAATGAATTCGGAGTGAGGGGGGTAGAAAAAAGTCAATTTAAAAAAAGTTTAAAAACTATCCGAGTAACAGCGTCGCTGTTTTCGGCGTAGGCTCCTACCCTCGAACCCCTGCCTGCCTCGCTCTGGCTGCTGACGAGCGACTTCCGGGTGCCGAGGGGAAGGAGGAGGAGCGTCACAACCAGCCGTGCCATGTGTCAATCAATCGACCCGGAGCTAGTGATGAAACGATGACAGTAAACACGAAACCGCGTCAGGTCAAGACGAGTCAAGTCTTTTCCACAAGGTTTTCTTTTAAGAGAGCGTTTCCTTGCCCGATGTGAGAGTGTAAGGAAAGGATGCTGCATTGCTTTAAAGCCCACTGAGCCAAACTTGTGATAGTGAGATTGATTAATGAGACATTTGTCATAGTGGAGACACAACAAAATTACTTCTGGTAGCGCGGAAACGAGCAGTAATAGATATAAAAAACAGAAATAAACTCGATAGTAGAGACATAAATAAGGAGGTAAGGTATATAAGCAGGGTATATAAGATGAGGTAGTGTCAATCATCAGAAGGGTTCTTGCTTGGACCAAACAGGCTACTAAATTAATACAAACGGTGGTTTGTAGACTTTCATTAAAAGCACTTGGTGGTGTTCACTCGGCTGGTATCTTTATCGTGGATGTCAAGGGTCATAAATCCGTTTCCTTCTATGTAAACAGGAAGAGATGAGGCCAGGTTGGAGAAAAGTGACATTGCAGCGCTACCAAGTGGAAAACACACGTAAGCACAAAGATAGAGGGCACATTTCATGTGCCCATGTGACTGAGAAGACAAGTTTGTAAAGCACATTTAAGACATTGAATACGGACCAAGAATCCTCCAACACTAAAAGGATTGGAAGTACTACTACTACTACTACTACTACTACTACTACTACTACTACTACTACTACTACTACTACTAAAACTACTACTACTACTACTACTACTGCTACTACTGCTACTACTACCTTTTGATGCTCCCGTTAGGGGTCACCATGGCGGACGCTCAATCTCCATCTTTTCCTGTCCACTGCATCTCCCTCACACCAGCCACCTGCATGTCCTGCCTCACCACATCCACAAACCTCCTCTTCGGTCTTCCTCTTCTCCTCTTGCTTGGTAGCTTCATATTCAGCATCCTCCTTCCAGTATACCAGCATCTCTCCTCCACACGTGTTCAAATAATCTTAATCTTGCCTCTCAGGCTTTGTCTCCAAACCGTCCAACCTGCTTCCTTTCAAATATAAACAAAATAAACATACAAAATATGAACAAAATGAATTCATACATGAATAGATGTGCCAGAGAAGTTAAACTGAAATAGTCTCACTCTGGAAAATAGATCCCAGGCCCCTGCAGAATGCATGCTGAAGTGTCCTTGAGCAGGACACTGAGCACTCCCACATCTGCTCCCCTGAGTTGCTGCAGCTTCTAACTGCTTCTATACAATAAGATAGATTGAACGCAAATATATGAAAATATGTAAAATAACAAATAAATAAAGTTTCTTCCTCTGCTTGATAATAGAACTACAGTTAATTCGCCTACAACGCGCCGCAGCGCCGGCGTGCTGACGTCATGGCGCCGCGCAGCGGACGGGCTCGGTGTGGAGGAATGTGCGGAAACTTCTCTCGGAACTCTTCCTCCGTGTTCCAGATCGGGAAATAACACACGGCGACCCTGCGAAACACAACCGTGGACTTCCACACAGCCGGTGAGTCCTCCCTGTTCGTTTTTCTTTTAGAAATTAGCATTTGGGAAGTTTGCCGTCTCGTCTGACCGAGGAGGGCTTACTTTAACTTTAGAGAGAGAACAGTGTGGAAAATGGAGGCGGTGTGGGGGTTGTTGGAGGAGAGGGAGAGAGAAAAAAAGGCAGAGACAGGCGCTGTCCAGGGCTGATCACAACAACCTGGTTCAGGACCATGGCTAACTCTCGGCGATCAAAACTATTTCGGACACGATGAAGTCAAAGTATGTTAGATGTGGACATAGGTGTTGATTTTGCTCGTTAATTTGGCTTTGTAAGTTTAAGTCGATGTGTTTTCATCGGAGCTACGCGCTTCCGGAAAGTAAGTTTTTCTGGCTCAAGTTTTGCAGCGGCCTCGTCCACCTCTTCCTCCTCCTGCTGGACAGCGACAGTCGAGACTTTCACTAAAAATGCCTGTAATTTGGTTTAAAAAGTTAGTTTTAGGTTAACAGTACGTTAAGTGTGTTTCTTATCCATGCGATGGAGGAAATTGTCCCTTTTCGCTGCCAAACTTGTGCTCAAAGGAATTTGCCCCCCAATGCGCCGAATATCCATATTTGCGTTTCCTGCTAAAACAAGCGATCCTTGGACATGTTGTGCTATTCGAGTCGGATCGAGTAAAACTTCTTTAATTCTCGGTTCCGTCCTATTCCCTTCACACTCTGTCGCTTAATTCGTAGCTCGGCAAACGTTGGGATGCATACTCAAGTTACGCAATTCGTTAAATTCATATAATCTAATTATTTTTATGACGCGTCAAACGTGGTTCTGGGCCCACTTTTCGCCGTGGAAACACGCCGTGTGAAAGTGCGCCGTACTTTTTGGGCGCTGTCAACTAAGTTGTGGTGCTGTTTCAAAATGGCCGGACCCACATTTCTTCGCATGCGATCGCAGGCCAGCGAATTCCACATCAACACAACGTAGGCCTGCTGACCCGACGAGTCAGCGTGCTTCAGCTCTGTAAGTGTCGTGAGATTTTGTCTAGTTTTCGCTCTAACTTATCTATCCACTTATCTGTCTTGTTGGCTTGCTGTGGTCAATATATTACTGCATGTGACTCTTTCTGGAGGACATTTTGAGGATTTCAGTCGGTAAAGAGGGGGTGTGAATGCAACCTGGAGATGCGAAGAGGTAACTAGTACTTTTCAACCA
>OMLC01038024.1:0-21633 GCA_900302585.1 Regalecus glesne
ATATATAATGTGTAAGAAATATTTGACACTGCTGCAGATAGTGAAAACACACTTAAAATAAAAATCATATTAATAATAAAAATTAAAAAGATGAGAAAAACAGTAGGATTTACATCATTACAATGTCATGAGAGTCAATTTTGTCAACTTGTGTGAGGTGAGGTTGGTACTGTCAACATTTAGTAGAGAAATTGGGCGATATGAGTCAAATTCTAGTCTAGAGGATAT
This sequence comes from Regalecus glesne, assembly GCA_900302585.1. NCBI lineage: Eukaryota > Metazoa > Chordata > Actinopteri > Lampriformes > Regalecidae > Regalecus > Regalecus glesne. The sequence goes on from OMLC01038024.1 coordinate 229, forward strand.
TTTTCCTTTTAGAGGAACAGGGATATAACAGCCTGAAGCTTTGTTTGGGGCAATGAGCCAGCCGCGAATGACTGTTCCAATACAGGAAGTAAAATGGGTGCTAGTTCTTTGATAAACATTTTTTTAACTAGCTTCGGAGCCCATCTGACCCTGGACATTTGCCGTTTTGTATTGATTTCACTGCAAAATAGAATTCTTCTTTTATAAAATGGCTGTTCAAGTTCAGATGCCACTTGTTCCTCCACTAGGGGAATATGTAATGCATCAAAGAAGGAACTAAACAGATTGTCATCTCTTTTCGATTCCGACATGTTTAACTTAGAGTAAAACCTATGAAAGGATTGGTTAATTTGAGAGCGGTTGACATGTTTAGTGGCAGATTCATCGTTTATTTCCAATATATACTGAGTTATGGATTTTTGTCGCAGCTGGTGTGCAAGGGTTCTCCCTATTTTCTCTCCATGTTCATATGACTTGTGATGTGTTTTATTGAGAAGGTTTGTTGTATGTTTTGTTTACAGAAGGTTAAATTCTGTCTGTAGCATCAGTCTCTACTTTTATAGGTCAGTAGATGGAGTCCAAGCAAGAAGTCTATCCACATGTAACATGTTATATGTCAATTTCTCAAGATGTGAGGTTTCCCCGTTTTTTGGTGCTGTAAGAAATAATTTGTCCCCTTAGATATGCCTTCGTAGATTCCCATATGATTGAAGATGGTTTGCCTGGTGTTTAATTATGCTCCAGAAATATTGATGTTTCTGACTAAATAAAATCAACAAAGTATTCATCTCCCAGCCATAAATTGTTTAAACGCCATGGGCTATAAGTGGCTTGTGAAGTTGGTATATCTAATCTCATTGACAAATGAAGCATGATCAGATATTATAATTGTGTCATATTCACATCTACTAGCAGCTGGAAGAAGACCATTATCAATAAAAAAGTAGTCTATTAATGAATATGTCTAATGAACATGTGAAAAAAGGAGTAACTAGAGTAATCTAGAAGAAGGGTTCTGAAAACACCATACCTCTGAGACACCATATGTTTGGAGAAATAGTTCAACAGTTTGGGGTGCTTTAGTCTGAGGTATCACTCGGCGAATTATGATCTTAAGGGGAAAAATGTAGAGTTCAGATCTCCTGCCAAAATTAGATAACGTGAGTTTATATCTGGCAAACGGGAAAATAATCGGTAAAGAAGGCCTCATCATCTCAATTGGGTGCATATATATTAGCTAGGATGACTGGTGCTTAATATGTGTAACTATAATATACCTCCCAGAGCTATCTGATCTACCTTTGACCTCATGAATGGGACATTTTTATTGATTAGGATAGCAGTGCCTCTTAACTTACTTAAAGCTGGAGTGATATAATTAGCCAATCCAATATATTCTCAATCTGGATTGGTCACATATGCACAAATGTGTTTCATGAAGAAAGGCTATTCCTACATAAAATTGGCCAAAATGTGAAAGTACCCTCTTGCATTTAACAGTATGATTTAAGGACTTGACGTTCCAGCTAACAAAACTAACTGGGCAACCTGTATCTCCTCTCTGCTGTGTATTAACCATGTTCCATGTTCATGTCCATACAAGTGTCAGTGACCAATTAAATCGTTACTTTGACCTACAGTATCTGAATAAAAACAAAGAGATGGCCTAATGCGAATATCGAACATGTCAACAGAAATGGAAGCTAATTAGTCGCCCTTTTAATCTGGCAATATGTTAGTGGCTAGCCTACTTTCATGTACTCGTATCAGTTGGTTTAGGTTGCCTTAGCAATTAAACGAAAATAGTCCACCCAACCTGTCAATCATCAGAGTCATCAGAGTTCTCTCACCCTCAGCCTCCACGATGTTAGACTTCACACAGGACATCGCCTGGCTTTGATCCACAAAGTCTCTCTTACAGCCTTCGAAGGTAATGCAAAGCCTGGCGGAACGCATTACTCCAAAACAGACATCAGTGCGACCTTTCAGCAGTGGTTTGACTTTGTCAAAGGTAGGTTTGTCAAAGGTAGATCTTGCTCGTGCTATGGGGGAAGGATAAACCGGGAATATGGAAATGGGTAGTTTTCTGTATCTCAGGCTAACTCTCTTTTGGCTCGCCAAGCGAAGTACATTCACACAGTCCCGGTGATAATGCGATTTCGCTATAATGGTGCGAGGTTTCCCCTTAGCATTCACTGGTAGGGGGATTCGGTGCGATATGTCAACCACCACATCTTTATTTATGAGGGATCGTGCCACTAACTGCCAAAGTCTTTCATGTAAGCTGGAGCCTGTCTTGTGGGCTCAGAGCGGTGCAGTCCTGGTGGTGGGTCTGCTCTCACATCTGGTGGGTCTGGAGGGGCAACCTCAGCTCTTCCAGCAGGCTCAAAGGCTTCCTCATCCACTGAAGCAGGGACTGTTGAGTCTGGCAACCAGTCCTCCATTGCTTGCCCTGGCTCTTGAGAAGTGGTAGGCCTCTTGGCGTGACACCTCATAACACATCTATCTCCTGTTTGTACCATCTAGGATACAGGTCCTGTGTTCTGTTCAATGACTGCTGGTATCCACTTGGGTCCGTAGCTGTAGAAACGGAAGTACTCATCATCACCTTTCGTTCCTTTTGTTTGAGTTGTTTCTTATATATTTTTGGCTTCAAGTCAGGCAGTAGAGGATCAAATGTTAAATGTAATCTCCTGGACATTGGCATTTCTGCTGGTGACAAGCCAGTCGTGGTTTGCAGTGTGATTCTTTAATTGAATAGAAATATGGCTATTTTCGTTTCTAAAGTGTCCCCTTTTATGTTCTTGATAACTTGTTTGAAGGTCTGGACAGCTCTTTCGGCCAGGCGCATTGATGCAGGATGGAAAGGTGTAGATGTCATGTGCTGTATGCCATTATGTTCAGGAACGTCTCAACCAAAAGGTTGAGACGTTATCAGATACAATTGTGTGGGGCAACCTCTGCGTGCTAGAGAACTGTCTGAGCTTTTTGATAGTTGCTTGGCTAGTTGCCATATTCATTGGATACATGTCCATCCATTTGGAGTGTGCATCTACAATGATAACAAAAACATCTTACATGGGGGCTGGCATAATAAATGTGAAGTCTATTCCAAGGTGTCTCAGGCCACTCCCAGGGCTCAAGAGGCGCTGCAGCTAGAGAATTTATTTTTTCCTTACATGTGGCAGGACTGAAATTCCCTTTCAATGCTGGAGTCCATTTCTGAAAGCTGGCACATTCTGTGGGAGTGTGATAAGCCCTTCATTCTTGACATACCTGGATGCTTGTAGTGTTCATACTCAGATCCAGTCTTATCTGACTGTTGGGTATTTATGCCATTTCCACCTCTTTTGGCCGCCCTTTCAGACACCAAAGGAGCACTACTGAGAGTGTCTCATCTTACACTGTCCACTGCTTTACCTGTGCTATTGTGATAGGTGGATCTTCCATCACATCCAGCATCAGAACTTGTTCTGTTTCATCTTTCTCCTCTGTTTGTGGCAGTAGCAACCAGCTCTGAGCATCTGTATTTGCGTGTTCCTTGCTGGATGTGTATATGATTTCCAACTCATAAACTCTCAGCAGTGTTACCCACCTTTGCACTTTTGGTGACCCCATCTCTGGCACTGGCTACTTCTCATGGAAAAGTTATATTAGCAGTTCGTGGTCAGTACTGATTGTGAATGTACGTCGATAGATGTATTTATGGAACCACTTGATTTCAAATATGATGGCTAAACCTTCCTTATTGAGCTGTGAGTAGTGCATCTTGGCTGGCAACAGTGTTTATGACATGAAGCCGAAGGGCATTTCACTCCCATCTTCCATGACGTGATAATACAGCACCAACTCCGTAAGGCGAGGTTTCGCATGCCAGCACCAAATCCTTGTCTGCGGTGTAGCGACCCTTGGACTTTGGCTGATTTCAGCAGCTGTTTGGACATACATAAGGCATCCTCTTTTTTTACCCTGATCCATGGAGTGTTTATTTCTTAGCAGCTGGTGTAATGGAGCTAAATGTGTGGCCAGATTATGGAGGAATTTGTCATAATAATTCAATAGGTGAAAGTACGCCTTAAGCTCAGTCATTGTGGTTGGCGGTGGTGCCATCTCAAAAACTCTCTGGTCAGGCCAGGACTCTGCGGTCTACACCCATCTACAGGCTAATGGCCACTCATTCAAGATGATGATCTTCACATCCTTGATAGAGAGGAAAGCTGATTTGAAAGGGGGTAAAAGAGGCCATTTATGTCAAGAGGGAACGACTATCATTGAATAGGGGTGGTGGTCTGAGAGTACATCTATCGTCTTCTTACAATGATATGATTACAAATATTCCCCAATCCTTTGTGAATGGTGCCCATTGCCACTGAATGTGGCAATGAACCCAACTTGCATATGAACCCAGCCTATTGAAATGTGGCATCAATGTACTGTTAATAAGGGGGGATGTTTGCAGACTGGTTAGACTGAGGATGTCACCTGTTTAAGTGGGAAAAAAAAGTTTCTTGATAAACTTCTGAGTTCCAGTTGAACTGATTCACCTTTTTTTCGCAATTCCCTTACCTGGATTAGTGGGCATACATCAGTACATTTATTCACTGTATGAGGAGGACTGGAGTGGCGAAGAAGTATGCAAGAGTGTTAGAAGATATGTTTGAAGGCCATGTGGCATTGGTGAGATGTCCATAGAATGGCAGATGGTTTCAACGTGGAGATGGGGTTACATTAAGGATCAGCTCTGCGCCATATCTTGTTTACAATGGTGATGGACAAATTGATGGAAGAGATTAGGCAAGAGTCTCCAAAAACGGTGATGTTCACAGAGGACATTATGATCTGTAGTGTGAGTAGGGAGCAGGTCAAATTGAGTCTAGAGAAATGGAGGTATGCACTGGAAAGAAGAGGAATGAAAGTCAGTAGGAGCAAAACAGAATACATTTGTGTGAATGAGAGGGGCGACAATGGAATGGTGAAGATGCAAGGAGTAGAGTTGAGGAAGACAGATGAGTTTAAATTCTTGGGGTCAACTGTCCAAATTAAAGGGGAATTCAGAAGAGAGGTGAAGAAGAGAGTGCAAGTAGGGTGGGATAGGTGGATAAGAGTATCAGTGGTGAATGGTGACAGAAGGGTAACATCAAGAGTAAAAAGGGAAAGTATAAGAGATGGTAAATTTGTTTAAATTGCTGTTATATATTATGCCCTGGATTTTATGCCTCTCTTACTTTGCTTTCCACTTTGCTGCTGTAACATCGTAATGTCCCCTTGTGAGACTAATAAGGGAATATTTTATCTTATCTTATCTTATCTTATCTTATCTTATCTTATCTTATCTTATCTTATCTTATCTTATCTTATCTTATCTTATCTTATCTTATCTTATCTTATCTTATCTTATCTCATCTTAATGGTAACACCATTTTTTTAGATTTGGATACATTTGCACTGACAAAAAGTCAGGAGGCGGAGCTGGAGGTGGCAAAGATTAAGATGCTAAGACTTGCATTGGAAGAGATGAAGAAGTACAAGATTAGAGAAGAGAGTATCTTAGAGGGACACTCGGGTTTGACAGGTTGGACACAGAGTAAGAGAGGCAATATTGAGATAGTTTGGACATCATGTGTGGTGGAAAGATGCTGGGTTTATTGGGAGAAGGATGCTGAATATGGAGCTGCCAGGTAAGAGGAAAAGAGGAAGACCAAAGAGGAGTTTTATGGATGTAGTGAGGGAGGACATGCAGATGGTTGGTGTGACGGAGGAAGATCTAGAGGACAGGAAGTGATGGAAGCTGATGATCTGCTGTGTTGACCCCTGACAGGAACAGCCATAAGTATTAGTAATAATAGTAGTAGATGTTGCACATCTGTTCACCACATCAGCCCATCTATCCAGATTGGCATATAAAGTATTCATTAAAATGTTATTATTCTGCTACTGGCTTTCAGCCTAAATCTACCTCAGTAATTTTGTATGTTAGTGTATTTCTTTATTTCCGTGAAACTGTACATCTTTTTACTTCTCAATTCAGGGATGAAGGAGCACCCTCCAATTGCTACCTGTGATCTGCCAGACCACATAGAGCGACTCAAAGCCAACGATGGTATATTCTTCACACAGGAGTACGAGGTAAAAACATGTGGACACTGTTTTCAAACAGTTGAGTGTTATTGTAGAGCAATAATTATTACAGGCTACAACTACATTTAAATGTATTAAAATACCACAGCTTGAGAAGCTCAGTGAAGGACACACTGACAAGCCAGATATTGTGGGTCCAAACCCACTGCCCTGTAGCAGGAGCAGCATTTAACCTTAATCCCCCACACCATCTAGATTAATGTCCACCCCGACAATGTGGGGATTAATTGTGACATAAAAGTGGACCTTTAAATAGCTTGATTTTAGTTTCAACTGATACCTATGTATCACTACTGGATATTCTCTTTCAGCTCAAATCATTCCTTTCAATTTAAACTACCCTATCACTATCCTAATCGCTTACACCAGCAAATATTATTTTATTTGATATTCACTAACATGTTGATTATTTCAATATTTATCTTATTTGTGTGTTGTTTGTAAATATATTAATTATAAATCAATTGTGGCAGAGATAATATTAGGGGTTTAATATCGTTTGTAGGTTTAATAATAATAATGATTCCCTTATCAGTCCCACAAGGGGAAATTTGGATTTTTTTCTGCATGTTTGACCCAATCTATTGTATAGGAGCAGTCAGCTGCCAATATATGGCGTTTGGGGAGCAGTTAGGGGTTAAGTATCTTGCTCAAGGACACCTCGACATGTCATATGCAGGACTGGGGATCAATCCTGCAACCTTCCAATTGCCAGACAACCGCTCTACCCACTGAGCTATGCCGCCCCTAGAGTCAGGGGGAGACATATCTCAGTGAGTAGAGAGGTCATCTGGCGATTGGAAGGTTGCATGTTTGATGCCCAGTTTGGCAGAGAGCATGTTGAGATGTCCTTGAGCAAGAAAATTAACCCCTTACTGCTTCCTTGGTGCCAAATGGTGGCTGCTCACTGCTCCTCACAACAGAGTGGGTTAAATGCAGAGAGAACTGCAAATTTCCTCTTGTGGGACTGATTCGATTAAAATTATGTATGTATTTATTTTATTTATTTATTTATTTACTCAAAGTTAAACAAAAGTGATCTTGTGGATTGTAACTGTAAAATTTGTAACTTTGTTGGCATCGTAGCTACAAAATGATTGGCATTTCGCTGGAAAAAATGATTCATTAAAATAATTGAAGTTGACTTCTGGTGGTGCCATGCTGTAAACAACATGCAGAAAAGGAGCTCTCTTACAAAATAATTAAAACAAACTCTTTGAAACTACAAAAACCAGCAGTTAGTAGATTTAAAGTTATGACTGAGACAGCAGAAAAGGACAGATGGTAGAAAGACCAAAATATAGGGTCTAAATAGCTAACATTGGCAACACCAAAAATGGCCGAGCCATCACTTCAAGCAGCGGAGCCAAGCTCACTGATATTGGAAGAGTTGTGTAAACTTAGACAAGAGTATGCGATTACAGCTACTGAAAATAAATAAGGTATAGAGAGGCTGAAAGTCATTATCAAAGCTGTTGTGGGGACAACAGATACATTGGAACAACAAGCAATGGGGATGGAAGAAAGGGCCAGTGCTAGAGAACACAGGACGACATGTTTGGAGAGATCAGTCACCTTTCTACCTCATGGGGAGGCAAAATGAGTCCCAAAGTGTGATGACCTGGAAGAGAGGACAAGGTAAAATGATATAGGTATACATGGCCTCCCGGAGGAGCTGATAAATATGACACCATTGGATTTGTGACTGATATTATCCAAACAGCTTTGCAAATTCCAGGAGATATGGACATCTACATCTAGAGAGGTCACTGTTCACTTTCTAAACCAGCTAAATCTAACGACCCCTCATGAGTGATCATTGTGCACTTCTTTGTCTACCGAGTGAGGACAGGCAGCATTGAAACTAAAGGCTAACATTACCAGTGAGGGACAGACCATCTACTTGAATCAAGACACACAACAGAAACCCAGAGGAAGAGGAAACTTGTACAAGACGTGATAAAGAAACTAAAAGAGGAAAAGGTGATGGCGCGGTCCCCTGAAGATCTTTCTGGACTCTAGGACTAAGGCATTCAGCAGACTGGCAGAGGCTGTATCCACACTGAAGACGTTCGGGATTGACGTTAAAGAAGAGGATGGGACTGAAAAGATATGGAGGATGATGATGGAAGGCAGCTGGGAAATAGTGAGGGGACGACCAGACAGGGAGAGACCCACACATCACAGAGGACCTGCAGAGGACCTGCATTTCTTCACTGACATCAAGTGACTTCACACGGTAGGCCTCGGCCTATTTGTATGTTAAAGACTGGAGGAACGGTGTGAGTGGACTAATTTAAGAATGAGGTCCTGATAATCATTTGGATAGATAATCTGCATATAATAATGAATGTACATAAAGAGTTGGATAATTTACTATATCCTATGGAAAATTAGAAATAATGGTTATTGAGCTATACTGCTGCTCATTTGGAGTTTGAAGAAACTTTTCTATAAGAACCAAAACGTTGCAAACATAATGGGTGTTATTTCCTCAGGGAGAACCTGACATCTCTGTGGTTACTCTTGGGAGTCCTTTTGTTTTGTTGCATTATAATTGTGATATTAAGTGGTTTTTTTCACTGTGTAAGGTTTTGCACTGTTCTTGTTTTTTTGGAGGCAAAAGGTTAGAACACATGTGCTTCAACCTAAACTACCATGATAACCTAAATATTGCATCGTATAACATCCATGGCGTAAACCATCCAATTAAGAGGAAGAAGATATTGGCCCAGTTGGAAAACTGCAATATTCAATTGCACTTCATTCAGAAACAGACTTGACCAATGATGAGTCTAAAAAATTGAAAAGGGATTTCAAAGTGTTTCATGCCTTCTATGGTAGGAGAAGAGGCATGGCCATATTACTTAACAAATCTGTACCATTTTCTGGGAAAAATCTGGTAAAACATGATAAGGGATGATACACAATGCTGGTCAACTCTAAAGGAGAGATGGTGATCTCTGTCCTAAATGTTTATGCTCCTAATGAAGAGGAGGGGTCAATATTTATAGAAAAAGTTGGCATAATTGGCAGGATGATAGGGGATGATAGTGATGGGTGGAGATTGCAATACAGTACAGAATGGTAAATTAGATGGGACACCACTAGAAAAGGGACCAAGTACTAAGAAGGCTAAATTTTAAACAGTACTACTCAAAACTGGGTCAAATTGATCCATGGAGATATAATAATGCAAAAGGGAAGGATTTTACCTTTTATTCAAATCCACATGGGAGTTACTCAAGAATATATTTTCTATCACAACAATATATAAACAAAGTCTTAAATTGAGGTATAGAAGGAATAACAAAAAATGACCATGCTCCCATTACATTAACTATAGATCCAGGTAATGACTCCTCTTTTAGATATTGGAGACTGAATGTGTCAACTCCATCAGATTTGTTACATTACAGGCATTTGGCAGATGCTCTTATCCAGGGTGACATACAACAAGTGATTAGGGTCAAGGTACAAAAGATACTGGAGCAATACTAGAAGCTAGATAACAATCCTAGTGCCATCATAATACTCCGACGTAACATCAACTAAGACACTCCAACCAAAATTAGCTAACAAGATTGCATGTGCCTAAACCAAGTACACCAAGAAGAAGAAAAGGAATAGGGCTAAAACTAGGAGTTAGATCTAGGACTGGATGGGGAGGAGGAAAGGTACAGGTGGAAAAGATGAGTCTTTAATCTGCAGGTGGTCAGGGTTTCTTCGGTTCTGACTGCCATGGGAAGGTCATTCCACAAGCAAGGAGCCAGGACAGATAGTAGTCGTGACCGGGAGGTGCAGATATGGAGAGGGGGAGGTGCCAAGTGTCCAAAAGTGAAAGATCAGAGAGGTCTGGTTGGTGCATAGGGTCTGATGAGCCACTGCAGGTATCCAGGTGCTGACCCCTTGACTGCCTGGTATTCAAGCACCAGAGTTTTAAATTTGATGCGAGCCATAACAGGCAGCCAGTGGAGGGCAGCGAGCAAGGTGGGCGGGGGGGGGTTGACATGGAAATGTCTGGGGAGATTGTAGACCAGGCAAGCAGTAGCATTCTGGATGAGTTGCAGAGGTTTGATGGCAGATAATGGTAAACCAGGCAACAGTGAGCTACAGTACTCCAGTCAGGACAGGACCATCACCTGGACCAGGAGCTGGGTTGAGTGAGGTGAGGAAGGGGTGGATTTTTTGGATGTTCTAAAGGAAGAATCTACACATTCGACTCACTGCCGCAATGTTCTGGGAGAGGGATAGTCTGTTTGTTCATCACCACTCCGAGATTTTTAGCAGTGGGTGATGATGAGACTATGTGTTCCCTAGGGAAATGGAAAAATCAATGAGGTCAGAAGATGGGGCAGGAAAGAAAATCATCTCATTTTTGGCTGGGTTTAGCTTGAGATGGTGGTTCTCCATCCAGCACTGGAGGTCCCTCAGGCAACCAGATATACGGGTAGACATCTATGTGTTGGGGGGTGGAGGAGAGAAAGAGGTGGGTGTCATCGACATAGCAGTGGTGAGACAAACCGTGAGCAGAGATTACAGAGCCAAGGACTTGTGTCTAGAGGGAGAACCGAAGGGGACCCAGGACTGAGCCCAAGGGAACTCCTGTGGTGAGAGGCTGGGGTGCCAATACTGTACCAGCCCAGGCCACTTGATAGGAGCGGCCGATGAGGTAGGATTCAATCCAGTCTAGTGCCGAGCCACAGATCCCCATGGCTGCTACGGAGGACAGAAGGATGAGGTGGTCCACTGTGTCAAAGGCAGCAGATAGATCCAGAAGAAAGAGGATGGATGAGCGGATGAAATCGACCAGGTTGATTAGGTTTCCAGCCTTGTATGTTGGTGGGAAGTGGAGCAGGTGGAGGTCAAATGAGTGGAGTACGGATAGGAAAGCGGCCAACTGGGAGGCCTTTAGGTGGATGTTGAAGTCTCCTAGAAAGATCATTGGAGTGCTGTCCTCTGGAAAGCAAACAAGGCTAGAGGTCGAAATCAGACAACTAGACAACTAGCAGAAACATAAGAGGACATAGATAAACGTATAATCATTGAACTGCAAAAAATCAGATCTGAATTTGATGAACTTCTTACTCACAAAGCAGAGGGAGCTCTGTGTTTTACAAACCAAAGATATTATGACATGGGAAACTCATCAAGTCATCTGTTGATACTTCAACTTTGAAAAGCCCAAACAGGCTAGTTTTAAAAATAAAGTACCCTGATTCTAAACAAACACTGTTAAACCCTAAAGGAGATAGATGATACATTTGCGGATTATCATAAACAATTGTATGACAACTCGGATTCCGATCTTATAAAAAGGAAGACATCATTAATGGCAGAGGAGGTGTCTGATATGTCAAAGCCAATTTCTTTTTGAAAATCCCCTTTTATCCCTCACCCAAATTCCCCGAGTTGCCTACCGCTGGGTCAGTTGCTTTGATACCCCTCTAGAATGTCTACAGGAAGGAGGAGGCTTGCAGCATATGAGTCTTCCAAGTCAAGTAACGACAAGCCCTCGCTATTTTACACATCGCGGTCTCACATGGAGAGCACAGTGCTTTGCTGTCGGAGGAGAACGAACCAGAGTACTTTCCCTGACTTAACCATTAGTACCCGGACAACTCAGAGGGACACTAGCAAACCCAGAAAACTTTATCCAACCTAACCCCTATACCCATGTGAGGCTTAGCAAATTATTCCCTACTGACTTTGGACTTCCGGCCATGGTTGGAAATGGCGGAGCAAGGATTCGAGCACCCAACTGCATGATGCAGAGATGCAAGGAACATGCCACTGGAGGGCTGGCAAAGCCAATTTCTTTGCAGGAAATATCTGATTCCATTAAAACCCTCACAAACAATAAATCCCTAGGCCCTGATGGGTTGTCAGGAGAATTTTATAATTGTTTAAAAAAAGAGATCACACCAGTTTTGTATAAGGTATATAATTATGCTATGTTGTGTAAACACCCACTTTTCACTTAGTCACAGGCCATTATCTCAGTTTTACATAAGATAGGCTAAGACCCAACTCCATGTGAGGGATATGGTCCCATTAGCTTACGCTTTAATGATTTAAAACTATTAACAAAAATTCTGGCACAGAGAGTGTAGAGGTGTATATACAAGCCAATTTAACCCAGATCAAACGGCCTTCATTCCATCCTGGCAAGGAGCTAATAATATTAGAACATAAAATCTGATATCTGATGTCCAAAAATATAACTCTCAGCTGACCATCCTACTCAGTTTGGATTCTCAAAAGGCCTTCGATGAGGTGAAATTGAATTTCTTTTGTCATACATTGGTGGCCTTTGGGTTTCATTCTACTCTAATAGAGTGAGTGAAAGTAGTATATAAGAACCCCAGGTCATGGATTAGAGTAAATGGATGTTGCTTAGCCTTCTTCTCTCTCAAAAGAGGGGTCAGACAAAGGAGATTGCCTCTGCCTACTTTTATTTGCTATCAGTATTGAACTGTTGACTGAGTCAATAAGACAAAATAAGGACATAAAGGGAATTTAGGATGGTGGGGTAGAGAGCACAAGGTATTCTTATTTACAGATGATTTATTAGTATATATAGGTGATCTGTCCTGTTCTGTACCAGCTCTGTTGAACAATCTGAGTGAGTGTAGAGAAGTATCAGGATATTTTACCAATGAATCAAAATCTATAGCAATGATGGTTTTGGGTACATGTCCAGCAGAACTAGAAGAAAAGGGTAAGTTTAAACCACCACCAAGTTTATAAACGTAGGCATAATTGTCACTCCACTCACTTCACAGCTGTTTGCAGCAAACAATGCGAAATTAATGACTGAAATACAGAAAGCTCTGGATAGATGGGAAATCTTAGCTTTGAGCCTGATGGAGAAAATAGAGATGGTGAGAATAAATATACTACCAAGGCTGTTGTTCTTATTTCCATCCCTACTTATCACAACCCCAAGTTCTTCTTTCAAATCCCTTAATAAATCCTTCTCAATATTTATTTGACAGAAGAAAAAAAAGCAATAATTAAATTTAGAACACTTCTATGTACAAAAGAGAAAGGGGAGTTGACAATACCCAATTTCAAAAAATACTATTTTCAGCACAGTTTAGAGCTGTAGTCACGTGGATAGCTGTAGTCACGTAGATAGCCAAATACTAAAATTATTATCTCACACACATAGATGGGGCAATATGTTGTGGTCCACAAAAAAGGTGAATCTGTATAACTGGTGAAGAAATGTATTCAGAAACATTTCGTCACTGAACCAGGTGACATATTCAGTCTGGGCTGACTTCAAGCATCCCCAAACTTATGAACAATGCAGCTGTATGTCACTCAATAAAAGGCCCGTTTCATGTGCAAGTTGGTCATTGACAGCACATACGGTGGTAATGAGTATTATTCACAGAAGGTTGGGGAATATTTGCAATCACACCATTGTGTAGGATAACATTTGTGCCCTCAAGCCCCCACCTTTGTTTAAAGATGATCATTCTCTCTTAACATAAATTGGTGCTTTAACACCCCTTTCAAACCAGCATTCCTCCTATCAAGGACATTAACTGTTTTGAAAGCTTCCTGGCTTTTAAGGAACTAGGGTGCATCCCAGAAAGGGCTCCAGCTGAGTGAAGGGAGAAGAGCTTCCAAAGCGTAATATGGTGGTGATTCCATATGTGATATGCGAGAGCACTTGCTGGAAACCGAGGAGTGGAATGCAGAGCTGAAGGGGATTCTCACCTTTTTCCACAACAGCAAAGTGTGTGGAGTACCAGAGGGTGAAGAGAATGACTCAGCAACCAAGTTTATAGAGTGCTTGATTTGCGAGAAGCATAAGCTCGGGGAAGATACCAGTCTACCAATACAATGTACTCACAGAGTGTTGGCACTGAAACCTGTCTCGGACAAGAATCCCAGAGCGATCATTGTCAGCTTTCTGCAGTGCCAAATTAAGGATGACATTCTCAAAGAGGTCTGGCAGACACAAACTAAGATTGGGGGAAAGACGGTGACGTTCAACCATGACTGTCCAGAAGAGGTGGCTGTAAAGCAACAGAGCTTTGCGGGACTGAGGAGAGTTCTAAAAGAAGAATGGATTAAGATCCACCCACCACTAACATGAAGGCTAAGAACACTAACTAAGAAGGCGTCCAGACCTACGGCAGTCCACAAAAAGCTGCACGGGCAAAGGAGGAGAGGGGAATGAAGGTGGATGGACTGATGGAGGAACAACAATCGACCCTGGAGCAGCAGCTTGAGGCCACTTTCAAGTGGTACAGAGTGAGGGACCAGAAGACTGGTGTCAATGGAAGAGCAGGGAAGAAACTGATGTTGTTTACTTGGAAGTGAGAGCAGATGAGAAGAAATTAACTTTGTAGCCTATACCACGGAACAGGCATGAACTTTTGTAATTTCTATTCAGATTTCAACTATTTTCCTCAAGACTCTTTGGTTCCCAGCTAATTTTGGAAAGTTACATAAGTAGCGTGTGGAGGCTTTTTTGGGGTGAAAGATGAGGGGAAACACGGCTGTTATGCATGCTATTGATCAACGTATATGCACCCCCAGATAGGAAGAAGCCCTTCTTTGAATGATTATTTGACATCATTAATGTAGAACTAGAGGGGATCCTAATATATGGAGGGGACTTCAATATGTTGACGAACTACAATCTAGATACGATGAGTACATAAAAGCTACATGCAGGTCCAGGAATCAATCCTGGAATCTTTCGATTGCCAGACAACCGCTTTACCCACTGAGCCATGCCGCCCCCCTTGAAATTGGATCCAACATTTATAGAAAGCCAATGAAGAGAGGCAAGAATTTGTGTGATACGGTCAAATGTTAATAGTTTAACTCAGTATTCTGGTCGCAAAATATTTAACCATCTCAAGACTTTTATTTCTGGCATGTGGTAGACCTGAAAAAAAACATTACAGGAATCAAGTCTGGATGTAACAAATGCATTATTAGAGTTTCTGTATCATCCATAGACAAGCCAGATCTGTTATGTTTCTACCTACACACACTTCCTCTGACCAGTTACGGTGAGCACATCTAGAAGAAATCTTGATTTCATTAACTAACCTAAAATAATCCTGGTCACCTCTACATTCCATATATCCAATATAACCAAATAATTCCCTGACCCTGAGTGCAGTACCAGTTAGCCTGTCTCTCACTTTTGATTGATTACTGGACTCCTGGGCCATGTTTGAACCAGACCTTGGATTTTTTTGGATCTTGGATTTTTACTCTATGCTGATTGCCTGACCTCTGTCATGTACACTATTGTTCCTCGAATTATGTTATTAAAGGCCCACCTGGGCAAACTGTCATTTTCCGTCTCCTGAGTCATGTGTTTGAACCTTTAGCTAACCAGCCTTAACAAAAGATCTAGCCATACAGGGCTCAGCTGACGCAGGAGATCTGACTGAAGGACCCATGCCCCTTCAGGTCCAAGAGCAGTTCCTATTCAGCCACTCCCAACTGCTCCAGGAGGACTCTGTTGTTATGGCTACGATTTCTGCTGAGCAGCGGCCCCAGTCAGATCAGTTCCAGGACTTAGTCAACACTTTTGAGGAACTGTCGGCCCAAGTTTCAGCTCTCACTGCCCTCATAACCCAGAATGCCCATCATCAACCCAGCTGGCTCCCGTTGCCGCACCTGCCTTGATGCTAGAGCCCTAACCCCCAGTCCTGCTTCAGCAAGTACCACCTCCATGATGACTATGGTGCCTTCGAAGCGAAGTTTCAGTTGGTATTTGACCACGCCACTGATGGCCAGGACATCATCGAGGACCCCACCACCATCCAGCAGTGTAACTCCTCTATGGCTGCCTATGCCACCGAGTTCCACACTTTGGACATAGGAAGTGAGTGGAACAACGTGGGACAATGTGCAGAGTTCTATAGGGGCTTGAGTTGGGCTTGCGTCACTGTGGCAAAGAAGTACTGGAAAAGAGCTCAGGGGCTGTGTCCTGCTGTGGTGAGAGGGGTCATCTCTGAAAATCCAGTCCCGCCCCGCCAAAAATACTATGTTTGTCTGGAGGGGGATCCCAGTAAGCTGCATCACCCATTCTCCACCATCGATCACCCCTATTAGGTTGAATATCACCCTGGCCTGGCAGGGTCAAACGCTGTCCATTGTTCCGCTCATAGTCTCTGGGGCAGACAAAAACTTTATTGATGCACATCTAGGCTCTTTAATAGCCCTTTCAAAAAGAGGCCATTTACGTTAAGAAGGAATGATAATCCTTGGATAGGGGTGGGAGCCTGAGAGTACACCTGTTATCTTACAAAGCGGCGATTGCAAATGTTGCCAACGCCGGCATTGCATCACAGCTCCAGTGTACCAGGTTGGCCAACAGGTCCTGCTCTCCATTGCCAACCTGTCCCTCACTGTCCCCCCCAGAAGCTGGGATTAGGATACATCAGGCCGTAGCCCAACGACTGAGTCATAAGATAAGATAAGATAAGATATTCCTTTATAAGTCCCACAGGGGGAAATTACAGTGTTACAGCTGCAAAGTGGAAAGCATAGCAGGAGAAACATCACATCTAAAACATAATATGTAACGTGAAATGTCATCAACCCCTCCGTGGTCAGGTTGGCCTATCCTGCCTCCCTCTGTTGGGTCCACCCAGTGTTACAGATCTCCTAGATCTAGCCATTCGTCACCAGTACCCTCGTGTCACATACCCCCATGTTGCCCCCTCCTCAGCTCATGGATAGTCACTCCCAGTGGGTGATGAAGAAGCTGTTGAAGGTCCTTCGCTGAGGCTGTGGGTTCTAGTACATGGTTGAATGGGGGGTGGGCAGCCCAGAGAAACAAAGTTGGGTTTCCCAGTCCCTGATTATGTTCGCTGCTCACCTCTACGACATCTACAGGACCCATCCTGATGCTCCCAGTTGGTCGCACGGGGTCTCTTGATTTGAGGAGAGGTCCTGTTACGGCTCAACCTACACACACTTCCTCTGACCGGGCGCAGCAAGCACACCCGGAACCAATCTGGGTTTTATCAGCTAAAAATTTAGTTTTAAATTGCCTTTGGTACATAATCAAATGCTGACAGTTGGCTGATCAGATGATCATATATCACCGTCTTTCAACGCTGTGATTGCAAGTATTCTCCATTGCTCTGTGAATAGTATTCATTACCACTGAATATGCAATCAATGGCCATATGAAACCTTCCTTTTTCTTGGTTGGCATGCAACTGTATTGTTTATGAGGGTGGTGATGTTTGCAGTCAGCAGAGAACGAAGATGTCACTTGTATGAGTGGTGAAATGTTTCTCAATAAAACTTTATATCCCAATGAACTGATTCACATTTTTTGTGATTCCCTTGCCTGAATTATTGAGCATGCATGAAGATAGACAATGATGGATGTGCAAAATACAGTCTTGATAATTGCAGTCTCAAAAGATAGATCAAAAAACATATTCTAGTGAAAAACGATACCAAGATTTTGCACAGTAGGTTTGATCTTTGAATGAAGTTGACCAATAAACTACTCAGCTTTATCAGGGTTTGGATAGAGGAAAATAATGGACAGTCAGTCTTTGATGGCAGCTAAGCAATGATGGAGGAAGGACAGTTGTCCCAGGTTATCAGGTTGGGTAGAAAAATTTATCTGAGTGAAAAGTGGTGAATGGGTCTTCTTAAAGAGAACAATTATGACAGGTAGGGAATACATCATCAAAAATACCAGATTAATGATATTTTGTGTAGTAAGTGCGACATAATATTTGCATTGAATAATGCCATGAGAAGTGCAGATAGAGGATTTGTTTACCTGCTGTAAGATTTCTTCTAGAGGATTATAAGAAATCTCTTTACCCAAATTTTTCTCCCAGAGAGATCTAATTATTATTACTATATTATTCCCTTATTAGTCCCACAAGGGGAAATTTGGAATTCTCTGCATTTGATCCATCCTATTGTATAGGAGCAGTGAGCTGCCACCACATAGCACTCAGGGGGCAATTAGGGGTTCAGTGTCTTGCTCAAGAACACCTCAACATGCCTGGTACAGGACCGAGTATCGAACCTGCAACCTTCCAATTGCCAGACGACTGCTCTACCCAATTGGCTATGCGATGTAGCTATGTAGAGAAAAGGGGGTCATGAGTAGTCACCTGGTGATCGAAGGGTTTCAGGTTCAATCCCCACACCTACAGAAGAGTGTGTCGAGGTATCCTTGAGCAAGACACTGTTCCCTAACTGCTTTGCCCTGTGATAGACTGACGACCTATGCAGGGTGTATCCTTCCTTTCGCCTAATGAGTACTGAGATAGATTCCAGTTCCCCCACGACCCGATTTCCGACATGCGGTTGACAATGGATGGATGGATGGATGGTTGTAGAGAAAACCTGATAGTAAATACGAGAAACTAAGCCCTATAAGGGGAGATATGGTGAAAATAATATGGTGAGAGAAGATATGCAAAGAATGTTAGGAAAATTAATAAAAGTATTAAGATTACATTACAGGCATTTGGCAGACGCTCTTATCCAGAGCAATGTACAAGTGCATAGGGTCAAGGTCATTATTATTATTAAATTATTACGTATCTCTCCCCTAATCAATGCTAATAAACATAATCCCAGATATCTCTTTGACACTTTTAATAGGCTTATCAAAAGCAACCATCACCCTATAGCTACTCAACACTCACTGCCCATGAAGTTCTAGAATTTTCCTGCAATAAAGTCGATGAGATGTTAAAAAAATCTAGTTCCTCAACTCAAGCTAAACTTACAGCTCCAGTCCTACTAAGTTCATTTTTAGATTATGAATCTTTGATAGTCCCTGCTTTAAAAGCTTTTCTCTCTTGACAGTTTGACTAAGCATATGTTGTCTTCTAAGCCAACTACTTGCCGATGGATCATTTACCAACAAAACTTTTTAAAGACTTGTGGCCTTTCTTGAGACCTGAAATACTAGAAATGGTTAATCTATCACTTATAACTTACATTTTTCCCAGCAGTTTTAAGACAACAGTGGTCAAACCTTTACTTAAGAAGCCACAACTTTATCCAGAGTCTCTTAAAAAACTATCACCCAGTCTTAAATCTCCAATTATTTTCTAAAGTATTAGACAGAGTTGTGTATCAACAACATTTGACACTCATGCAAGAAAACTGCATATATGAGGCTTTTTAATCAGCTTTTAGGGCACGTTGCTCTACTTGAACTATTTTAACTAGAATGGCAATTGGCCTTCAATTAGGTATTGATTCTGATTGGAACCATTTTCTTTTTCTACTGGATCTCAGTGGAGCTTTTGATACTACGAATCATGGTATATTAATTGATAGAATAAATTGTAATTTTCATGTTTCTGGCTTAGCTCTATCTTGGTTTGAGTTCTACTTATCTGGAAGAAAACACTATGTCTGTCATAACAACCCATAATACCCCAGAGCACGGTTCTTGCCCCTTTACTCTTCTCTCTTTATATTTCCCCACTTGGCCAAATTATACATAGTCATGGAGTTAATTTTCATTTCTATAAAGAAGACACTCAGCTATATATTCATATTAAAGCTAATGATCCTACTCAACTCATTAATCTGGAAGGCTGCTTGGCTGCTGTGAAAAATTGAATCTCACTATATTTTCTGCTTTTAAATTCAGATAAAACTGAGATGTTGGTCAATTGCCCTGCTAGACACAAACACCTCTTTGATCAAGTATCAATAACTATTGACAACTCTGTGATTTTACAAACTAAGGCAGCCAAAACTTTTGGTCTTACATTTGATCCCATTCTTTCCTTTGAAAAGCACATTGAAGAAATCCTGCCTATCTATGGCTAATGCAGAGACACTAATACATGCCTTGATGCATGCTCAATAATCCAGGTAGGGAAATCACAAAAAGAGGTGAATCTGTTCAACTGGATCAGAAGTTTATTAAGAAACGTTTCGTCACTCACCAGGTGACTTCTTCAGTCTGAGCTGAAAACAAACCTCCCCCTCCTTATAAACAGTACCTTGATGCCACACAACAATAGGCTGGTTTCATATGCAAGTTGGGGGATCAACTGCACATTCAGTGGCAATGAGCACCATTCACAAAGGATTGGGGAATGTGTTTGTTACATGTGTTTGTCACATCCAGACTTGATTATTATACGTTTCTGTTTTAAGATGGTTCAAAATGCCGCTGCCAGAATCCTAACTAAAACTAGGAAATTTGACCATATTACACCAAGGGAGAGTTCGTCCTGTAATTTCTTACAGACAACCTCAACTGTCTCATCAACACTTAAGATCAAATGACACCATCATTTCATCATCCTCCATGTTAATGTCCGTCACCTTCTCAACAAAGTCCATAGTGTTATGAATATGATGATTGTCATTACTGCCTACTAACGGGTTGAGAACGGAAGCCAGAAACTTAGAGATATGATAGGTGACTGAATTAACCATGCAAACAATTGGTCTCAAGGGTAGATCTTGTTTATGGATCTTGGGTAAACCATACAGACTAGGTGTATCTTCCCCTGGGTACAGCCTATAGTACAAACATTTGTTGATAGCCTTGTCCTGTTCTGTTTTAGAAAATCTATCACTTTCTTTTTGTAATTACAGCCTGGACCTTTCTTAAGGGCGTCATACGTGGCTCTGTAGCTAAGCAGTGTCATTACCTTCGCATGGTAGTCCATCTGGTTTAACACCATGGTACATATGCCCTTGTTGGCCGGGAGGATGACGATATCTTCGTCCCTACCGAGAGTCAGGAGCGCCTTTCTCTCGTCTCTGCTGATGTTGGATGGTGGCACTTTGGCAGTGTTAAGACAGGCAGAGACATTCGTTCTCAGTTCCTCCGCTTCCGTGTCCTTAAGTTTGTTGTTACGGATCGCTGATTCCATGGCTGTGATGACTTCCATCACCGGGATTTGTCGTAGTGTAACTGAGAAATTCAGTCCCTAGCCCAGGATGTGTCTCTCCGCCTGGCTGAGTTCTCTGTCGCACAGGTTCCTCGCCCACTGGTCTGCGTCGCCGTCGTTTAGCTGGTCTGTTCCCTGCTGTCCACCATTGAGGGCGTCCGTCGTCTGCCGATGGTTCTGGTGAGCAGAAAGTAAGTCGTACTTCTTTCTCTGCCTGGCGTTGGACCTCTCGTGCTGCGCTAGACGAGCCTTCTCCGTGAACTCCGTCACCCGTTGGAGAGACGTCTCATCTAGAAGCGGTGTCAGTCTCCGGAGGACCTGCTCCTCTTTGGCTCTCAGCATGTCGACGTTGAAGTTGATATGTCTC
>OMLC01038038.1:0-29307 GCA_900302585.1 Regalecus glesne
CACACACACACACACACACACACAGAGAGAGAGAGAGAGAGAGAGAGAGAGAGAGAGAGAGAGAGAGAGAGAGAGAGAGAGAACCCATTCCACTGGGGTAGTGAGTATAACCACAGTGCTCAGGGAGCAGTTGGGGGTTAAGTGTCTTGCTGAAGGACACCTCGACACACTTTCTACAGAAGCTGGGGATCAAACCACCAATCTCCCATTACTAGATGACTGCCCTACATCCTGGAGAGAGAGAAAGGGGGGTTGGCTTGCTTTAACTGTAGCCACATGGACATGGTCCAAAGACAAAGTACCGAGGCAGTGCATGAGATAATCAGGCAAACTAGGCCACCATTATCTGGCATGGACACTCATGCTACCAAACGTATGAACAAGACAACAAAAGATAGTGCTAATGTTCAACTGCGAGCGGGATTAGAGAGATTAATGTAGTCTGGGGCACCGTTTTTTCATATTTTTCAACTTTTGATTTTAACCCCTGACCCCGTGCTCAGTGGGAAGGCTGCTGAGCTTCAACAAATGAGAGCACTCCCTGGATGCGTTTTAGGAACCGGATTATTTCTATTGTCAGCGAGCACAGAGTCTGAAGTCATCGTCAGGTCAGCGTAGGCCGGTCCAGCATGGACTCACACTCACATCCGTGTCCGTACGCGGTGGTTTGTCTCTGTGTGGTTGTGTATGTGCAGTGATTTTCACATTTCATTAGAGGCTTGTTTTGCTTGTGTGTGTGTGTCCCTGTCATGTGGATGGGCATTGAGCTATGATGCAAGCTAAGGTCAAAAGGTCACTGCGCCGTCACACCAGCACGGCCCTGCTGAATGGTGGCAAGGCCACGCAGCGGTGACATTGATTTGAAATCCGATCTGGTGGAGCTCTCGTGCGTTCTCAGGTTAGTGAGGTCTCAGAGCGGTGCTGTGTCTGAGGACGTTCTGGTGTGTTGGATGTCAAGACTCGGCGAACAATGCACAAAAACCACCGTGGGATTATTTTTTGTCCTCCCTTTTTTTGACTTCGCCATGTGAAGATCTAGGACAGGGCTACTCGAGCTAGGGAAGCAGGACCTCCGGGGTCTGCGTGCTCAGTCACATTTCATTACTGGGATGGCTGAAGGCTGCACTCAGTGCTTACTTCAGCTCACCCTGATCACCTGTCCTACATGATTTGGTCCAGGGCTACGAGGACAAGGGTTAAGCAATCAGGGGAGTTTCTTCAGCTAGATAGCACAAAGCGCTAACAGGCCGTGTTAGGAGCCGCTGCTGTGTTCAGTCATGCTAGCACTGTCTCAAGAGTTTGAGCGTGCCCTTTAGGAATTGACTAGCCAGGCGTCGACATCGCAGGTTTGATACCACCGCGGGGCATCAGGCCTTAATCCCTCAATCTCTATCTATGTCCGCATCCATCCCGACAACACGGGGGCTAATAGTGAGACTTTAAAGCGGACCCTCTCTTGTGAGACAGAGGAAGAGATGGCCCGTACACGGCATAGCTCAGGAGGTAAAGCGGGTCACCTAGCTAGCAAGTGGAAGGTTGCTGGTTCCATCTCCAGCTGTTTCAGAAAGTGTGCTGAGGTGTCCTTGAGCAAGACACCTGAACCCCCTACCTGTTCCTGTACATTTCACTGTAGGAACACACTGACCAGATAAAGTGGCTTACCTCTCCTTAAGTTCCCGAGTGTGATCTCTTCCTCTTATCTCATATGGCGAGCACAGCACCACGCTTTGAGCCACTTGGGAGCTGTGTGATGACAGCCTCTGCCCTCTTGTGTCCCACGTGGTTGCACAGCACATGTAAAATATTTTGACGCTGTGTTTGTGCCTTTTTGAACCATTACTGCAATAAGTCATGTCAAGTCATGTCTGTTTGGCTGGGTGTGTTCCCCATGCTGTGCTACAGAACACTACACACACACGGTCTCTCTGAGGTTGTTCCTGATAAAACAAGGAGCATTCATGGAAATGTTCATGGAGGGCCTGTTTATATTGGTGACTATCCTCATCGAGTACCATCCATCCTCCATCCATCCAGAATCAGCCACTTGTCAAAAGCCAGGTCATGGGGTCATGTTGGAGCATATCTTAGTGCTCATTGGGTGAAAGGTCACCAGTCTATCACAGGGTAGAGCAGTTGGGGGAACAAAGTCTTGTTCAAGGACACTTCGACACAATTCTCCTCAGATGATGGGATCGAACCAGCAATCTTACCCTCGTCAGACGACCGCTCGACCCACTGAGCCACGCTTTGCAGATTAGAACCCACCATGGGCCTCAGGAAGGGCATCTGGCCTCGGTCCCCCAAGTTCTATCCAAGTCCATGTCCACCCCCATAACACAGGGCACTAATCACGATGGGTAGAACCAGAGCTCATTACAGACAGCACATCTGATACAACAGTGATGAGTGGGAGGAGCGAAAGAAGAAAACCTCCTATTTCCATCATTTTGCTTGGCTCACTGACACACACTAAAAGCCCTCAGTTAAAACATCCAACAATATTGAAAATGAGTCTCTCTGAGTGCCTAGGTGTGCAGTCCTCTCCCATATGAAAGCATTATGTGCTCCTCATCTGGCCTTTCTAAGAATTATGACAATTTCCTACTGAATAATAATGAATTCTATGTAAGGCTTTTCCCATCTGCATCACTTATAGCCACAATCGGTTTGTTCCATGACTTAAGGGTCTCGTTTTTCCTCCCACTGACAGTCATTGTGGTTCAGCTTCGCTCAACATCTCTGCACCAGGATATGTTACTTTACACAGGATCTGTCTGTATTTACTATCCCAGAAAATATCTTTTGCATGCTTCTTTTTTAAAGTTTGGTAAAAACCAACCCAGCTTTATTGAAATAATTCTGCAGAACATCTTCTGCACAGATTTACTCACCTCTTTAGGCAAGCTTACACATCATAATGCGATTTATGGAGAGGGTGAAGATGCTTTCGATGGATGAGTACAGATACTAGTGGTAGAACATTTGAACATTTTTTTAATATGTTTAAAATGGTTCAGATTAAGCTGCAGGATCCCTTCTTTATTGAAAGAGAAGCCCCATGTGGGGGTCTTTGTCCCAATCCTTCTGATTGTACTTGGTGCATGCAGTTTATATAGAGAACTGGATCACCACACAAAGGCCCAAACTGGGTTAAACATGACAGGGGGCTGTCTCCTGGCCACGCTCTTTTAAGTTTAAGAAAATTGGTTTTTTTTGTCTTCAGTCTTGACACCCTTTCAACATCTAAAAGAGATTAGGGATATGAGGACAGCCCCCTTTTTAAAGGATGGCATAGCTCTGGAGGTAGGGTGGTCTTCTAGTAAACGGGGGATCAGTGGAAACCTACAAACCCAGTTTCGATCAGTTCCCCTTTTCCCTTTCTTGGAAGGAGTCCCGAATAAGAGGGCAGCAAACCAAAGACTTAATGGGAAATTACTTCTGTCAGCTGCTTAAAGTGAGAGCTGCCACGGCGACCAGGCAGTAATCAGGGTAATAAAGGTCAGTGGGGCTGCTTCATGTGGAGATGCTCCCTGTGAGATGGTAGCTCTGGGGGGAGGAGAGGCCTTCTCTGGGGCTGACCTATGGGTACCACTCCAGTCCTCCTGACTGCAGTAGCTGTTGTATGAGCCATAGCGCGTCTCTATGTAGGCTTCATCGTAGGTGTAGTCCTCATAGGATTTGGCTACAGCAGGGATGTACTGATGGGAGGTAGGAGGGACCATTCTCTGGGGCCTGGTCAGGGATGCTACTGTTTCAAGGAAACAGTAGCCTGTTGGTGCCCCACCACCACCCTATGTCTGGTTACGTCTCCTTGACCTGCATTTCGACCTGAATCCTCAAAAAATTCTTACCCGTGGGTTCACATTCACCTTCAGATGCTCCCTTTTTTGTTTTTATGAGCTGCAGTGAGGCGTTCTACATGTTCTCTATCCTTCAGGAGCTCTTCAGAGACGGAAATTGCGTAGGCCTCCTTTCTGGCCCTTACTCTGTGTTGCCATATTAGGACTATCTTTTACTCTTTAGGGTGGCATGGCTCAGAAGGTAGAGCGTCTTATTTAGCTATCAGAAGGTCGGTGGTTTGATCCCTGACTCTCTCAGACAAGGGTGTTGAAGTGTCCTTGAGCAAGACACTGAACCCATAACCGCTCAAGCCCTGTGATAGAGTGGTGACCTGCCCAGGGGGCTTTCCCACCTTTCACCCACTGAGCAGTGGGATGGGCTCCAGCATGACCCCGCGACCCAATTTCAGATAAGCGGTTGACGATGGCTACAGGGAAGGAAGTTGGGCTGTTTCAGAGGTGACTGATGGAGATGTCAGCGAGCCTCCCCTTCGTCCAACTAAACGCTGGTACTAATCTGCTGAGGGCGTTTCGGTAGCTCACAGAGCTTCAAGCTGAAACGCTGAGGGGAGTCTCCCCCCTCAGAGGAGGACTCCTCCCTGCAGGCCTGAGAGCCAGCCTAGTCTCTGCTCGAGGAGATGGACAGGAGACACACTGCACATGTATCTCCGTGTTCATAAAACTACTGCTACATCACGGGGCAATGTACTCGAGAGTGTTCAGTGATGTCTTTGTCCTTCATACGAGCTTGCTGCCATTAAAGAACTTAACGGAGAGACTCCGGTCCAGTGCTCCTTTGCTGGAGAGCAGGCATGCTGCAGTGTTTCATGGCCTGACATATGGAAACAAATTTTACACATCAGCGGCCATCACACGTTGTGTGTTATGACTGAATACAGCTACGTAGAGAGGCAGATTGGATGGAAATAATGTGATTAAGTATTAATATCATCTCTTCTGCCCGTTCCACCATTAGCCCTCCTGTGTTCAATATGGCGATGGCAGCAAATTAGTTTTGGTGTGCACGTTTTGGAGCTTTGGGCACAGTAAAAGACTGATTGTTAGTGCAAGGTTGAGTTTTCTACAAGGGGAGGTCCTGAAAACATCCCGTTACCTGTCACCACAGCCTACTCAGCACATCCAGGCCTTACAGAAGTGGCCGTCTCAACCTCCTGACATGTGTCCTCTGCTGAACAGTTTTCGTGTGGTTTGGGGGCTGCTTTCGCAATTCAAATGAAACGGAGGGCCTTAAAGGAGAGGACTCTCAAAACTACACTCTTTGGCCCTGGCTTTAAAAGGGCCTGCTGCAGCAGGGGGGTCGAGAGTGACTCTACCAACTGTTCTTCCTCTATTATGGTCATCTGGAAAGTCTGGACTCTGGTCCAGATACGGACGGAACCACAACCGTCTCCTGACTTTGAGGGAATGACACTTTCCTTATGTATTATTATTATTATTATAGGGTGGCATAGCTTCAGAGGTAGGGAAGTCATCTAGTGATCAGACGATTGGTGGTTCAATCCCTGGTCCTTGTAAATAATGTGTCGAGGTGCCCTTGAGCAAGACACTAAAACCCTAACTGCTCAATCAGAATGGTGACCTGTCCAGGGTGTTTCCCTACCTTTCTCCCAACGAGCACTGAGATTGGCTCCAGCATAACTCCCCAGCTTCAGCCATGATGGAGGGAGAGGGAGGGGGAGGTGGTTCAGCACCTGAAAGGTCACCACTCTGACCTGATATCTTACCACTGGATAGTTCACCAGTCTGTCCTTTGTGAAAGTCTTGGAGAAGCTTCCTCTGAAATCATGGCAACCGTGGTGAGACTCACAAACGTTCCGAGAGCATCGTCTTCACTGCAGCATCACTTGCCGAGTATATTCCTGACGGAGGCCAGCGTTACTTTCTATGATTTGCTCCTGCACAACAATGTCAGCTGGCTGAGCAAAGGCAAGGTCTCGGAGCATTTTTAGGCCATTAGGAAATATCTGAAAGTGTTTCTGTCAGAGCAAAAGTAAAACGGATCACGGAATTCCTGCAAAATGAAGAGAAGATGGAAGCTGTTGCATTTTTGGCTGATACGTCTCATCTTGATGATTCAATCTCAAGCTACAGAACAACACAGCGTGTGAGCTGATGTCAGCATCAAGTGCTTTCCAGAGGAAACTAGAGGGTTTCAGAAGTGATCAAGAAGTTAAGCTCTTTTAGTCCTTTGTACCACAATCATTCCCTGGATTCCAACGGACACATTTTGATACTTCATCATATCCTTGTAAGCACTGCGTCTTACTCCTCTCCATGTTTTACCTCCACTTCCCAAACACTTTGGAACAGACAACAGAAGATGAACCTGCTCAGAATCATAGTGAATTCCTTGGAGAAGCCAATTGAGAACCTTCAAGATCTGTTCTGAGGACTTGGGATTATGAAGACATTATGTTGAAATCATTTTGTGGTCAGACATGTTGACAAGTTCTCCACAGAAGTGCAACAAACCTTCCCATGGGGCAGTGCTGCTTCTCTGCAAAGTGAGTTGTGTGACCTCCAGGAAAATCTTGCACTGAAAGAGGTGGACTGTGACACTCTCACCTTTTGGACAAAGATGGTCACTGCACCTAATCTCCCTCCCCTGCATAAGATGGCACTTCACATTCTCGCAATGTATGACTCGACCTACAGCTGTGAGTCTGCATTTTCAACAATGGACCCAGTGAATAACAAGTACTGCAGTTGACTCACCCACAGACCCTTGGATCCGTATCTCAGCCTGGCCATCACACTTTTGGGCTAAAGTTCACATTCTTGGCAGTGGATCAAGTATGCTTTTTCTCTCATTGAACAACAATGTCTGACTGTGCCTGACGGCTTCAGACTTATGTCTTGTGATGTCTTGGGATGTCCTGATTCACCCTTGATGGGGTGGGTGTGTGAACCAAATGGGGGATGGGGAAAATGGCACACACACACACACACACACACACAAACAAACACACACACACGCATTTGTTTAAAAGCTTGCATGGCCTTGATAAATGGGGCTTTGTGTTACTGATAAATTTCCTTGTGGACTTTTAAGATTCATATTTGAGTACCCCTGCTCTAATCCATGTCTCCTGAGCTTTATTTGAACCCTTGTGCCTTGCGGTATCCACAAGCTTGCCATTTTAAAATGCCCACATCTTTGCTGCAGTTACAGTGAAGAAAGCCCCACCGTTTGTGGATGATCTGTTGCCATAGCTACCACAGCGGAGGGACTGAATACTCGCTTCCCTCAAACAGGCGCCCGAGCCCCTCCTGCTCTTCCTCCCACTCACCGGGTCCCCTGACTACTTCATTAGCATAGTGACTCACATGGAACTCTCCTCCAAGAACCGTCATTTGTGGGTTTTTGAATCGTCAATGGAGCCCTGCCATTATCAAACAAATCGTCTTTAGTGAAGGGTTGTATACATTACCATCGCCTGTTGCAGGGCTGCCATGTTGGCCGGGTGGAAAGCTTATAGGTCAAAGTTTCCGGAAGTAGCATGTTATGGCGGGTTTCCTCACTGTAATTTCCCCCGGAAGATAAACTGGCTATATAGATCCTGACTGGGCGCTGTTGTGAGTTTTATCTTTCCCAAGGACACACCTCGACACACTTTAGAGAGGAAATGGGGATCAAATCACCGATATCCGATTACAAGTCAAACACCCTACATCCTGAGCAATGCCGACCCTGAAAACCTCCAAGTAATGCGACGAGCTACATTGTGGAGGGACATGAGGGCAGGAGAGGACTCCTTATTCTGCGCCAAACTCCTGTCCTAGTACACCGTACGACCCCAACAGTGGTCCTCATTCACAACAGATATCGTGTTATCGTGTTTTTGATTCGAAGGTGTGTTCATCAGTCATCTGAACGCTTGATTCTCCAAAAGCAGGCGTCTGGCAAGATTTACGCTAATTCCTGCTTATGCTAAGGGAGCGTTTAGACGTACTTCTCAGCAGTTTGTGGGCGCGCTATTTTGGAGACTGCAATTAGCTTGACATTGCTCTAAAATAAGGACTGCTTAGGAATTAATTGCCTGTTAAAATGACTACCCACTTCAGGGTGGGAGCTTGTTTACAGTTGGCTAAACAGTGGCTCCTTTGTGACATTGTGTGCGGATGTTTGCATTTAATAGCTTATTAGAACATTGCGAGAACCCCCGGTACAGCCCCGGAACACCTGCTGTGTGCAGAACTTGCCATATAAGGGATCAGATAAGGTGTTTGACAAGGTTAAAGTGCGAAAAGGAGGTCACCCCGAGGCTGGAATGCAGAAATAAAAGAACAACTTACCAAATTACACAGTGTATGTGCTTTGGAAACTAATGGCACTTCTTTTGTAGCTTCTTCTTCTTCTATCATTTTTTGTCTTGATTTTGTCTGCTTAGTGATCTGCAACTTCCGGTCACCAGTATGTCAGGCCCTGGTCCTGGAGATTGGGGAAACAGTGCAAATCCTGGAGAAGAGCGAAGGTAAAATGACTTGATGCATTTCTGGTGTCGTAGACTGATGATTCAAGTGATGAGCACTATGCTCTGTTGCATATAGGAGACATAAGATGCACATCACCAGAGAGCAACTCTTTTGCTTTCTCAATGTAAGGACACCTTTCATCTACAAACATCCACAAATGCTGTGACATACTGAACTGTGACTACATGGAGAACACAGTGAAACTGAAGACCAGTGCTGACAGTTCTGACATTCATGTTTTGTGTTGTTGATTTATTTTATTCTTTTACTTACATGTACCTTTTGATGCTCCTTCAGGTTGGTACAGAGGCTTTTCCACCAAGAAACCTTCTATCAAGGTAAATATGCCAAGATGTACAATTTAAGAGCTGTTTTCTTGATTGACATCTGGGGTTACGGTAGCTCAGTGGTGGAGCACGGGCTTTGGGACATCATAAGTCAGATATTGCAGGTTCAAACCCACTGCAGGACATCAGGAAAGGAATCGGGCTTTAATCCCCCAAGATCCATCTAAGTGTTCACCCCTACAACGTGGGGACTTATTGTGACATGGAAAATTCAACCTCTGTCATTGGGGGAACATAACATAGCACTTCTGAAGGACTGTATCGTCACCATGTAATCTTTTTTATATTCTATCTGACGTCCTCTTTCGGACTGAAAGGTCAGAAGTTAAAAAGTAATCTGAGGTCACTGGGATGTTTGAGAGAGAGCAATGAAGCGTCTAATCCTAGAAAAATGAGGTTTTCCGTGGCTGCATGTTGTCCTGCACCTACGCTACTCTCATCAGCTTTTTACAGTTCCCACCAACATGCCTCCATTTTGTTATGTGCTCCACCACCCACATTAATTCGCCCCTTAGTCTCTCTGTGCCTGGAAGAGTTGTATTTTCTGTGGCCAATTCATCACATCTGGCAGATCAGAACAAGGAAGATGAACAGAAAGGATGACAGTTGGTCCCATCCAGATTCTCTTGTCCTCCCCTGCTAAGACAAGCCACAATTAAGGGTACCACACATCACGTTGCCTCTCATCTTGGTATTTGTGTGTGAACATTTGTGCGTGCAAACCATATAGGCCTCAGCTCTTTATGTTTTTTTTGCTGCACCAGAGAGAAATTTGCCCTCCAACATTACAGAAATAGCCCTGAATCTCAGGGAGTTGCTGTCTTTCTCTTTCATCGATATGTGAATGTGGTGCCAGCAGTAGACAATTTTGATAGTTGAGTCTGACATGTCCACTGTGATATCTCATTTTTGTTTTTTACGCTGATGTCTATGCCTTCAGATTGGTAGTTATGAAGTACACCAACTAAACCAAGATCACACATCCACCCTTCCATCTATTCATCAACAACTGTTTGTCCAAAGTTGAGTTGCAGAGGTAGCAGTACCAGCAAGGGGAGCCCAAACTTTCCTTTCCCTGGCCACATCAACCAGCTCTGAGTGGGAGCTCTTGAGGTGTTGCCAGGCCAGTGTGGAGATATAATCCCTCCACCTGGTCCTTGGTCTACCCCGTGGCCTCCTCCCAGCTGGACATGCCTGTAACACTTCACTAGCGAGGGGACCAGGTGGCATCCTTATTAGATGCCTGTAAAAATAATGCATTACTGTGGAGTAATAATGCATAATAATGTATTGATGGAGCAGTATGGAGGGAATGAATGCACATTTTTTTTATAAATGCTTTATACTTATTGTAACACCATGCTTCTACTGTCGTACAGGGCATTTTTCCAGCCACCTATGTCCACTTGAAGAAATCCACAGTAACCAACAGAGGGTGAGTCTCTGTTTATCTGAGTTTTTGCAGTGTAATCTGACCAAATGACATGTAAAATTGGACCGAGAATCAACGGATAATAGAAGTTAAATAGAAAAATAAAAGCATTTCTCAGTACTGTGCCAAGTACAGAAACTAAGCATAGAGCTCAATGTATATTTATAGACAAATATTTTTGTCTGTCTGTCTGTCTTTCAGTCTGTTTGAATGAGGATGGGGACCTTGATTATAAAATGCTCAATTCCATTTGAGCTACTGACACCTATGGTGATAATTGTAAATGCACTGGTGTTTGACCCTTTCAAATCCCAGAGATCTCTTCAGGATGAGATGGTCGCCATGGTGACTGCAGAGCTGTTATGTCAGCACCATCCCTGCCGCCAAGCAACAGAACTCGGCTGAATGTTAGTTTTAGAAGTCGATGTTGCACTATCAGCTGGTGGAGGTCTTTTATGATCTTAGTCTGCCACATCTACTTGTTAGCCAGCCAAGCATTACATCTTATTCACACTGGTCAACACCTGCCTTTTCCCTCTGCATCTGGCTGCTGTGGGGATGTACATGGTTCTGCACAGTACCATCTCTCAGACAGGGAGAGGTCTGTTTTTATCTGTCATGATTAGTCCACATGTTGTGGGGTTGGACTAGGACTTAGATGGTGTGTAGGGGGATTAGGTCAGATGCTCTTTCCGACAGCCTGCAGTGGGATTGAACCTGCAATGTCAACAAGCGGTTCATGATTGATGGTTGGATTTCTTCAAACTCACACTATGAAACAGCCTCTGCAATGTTGGCCTGGTGTTACTATCTCTCTTTGCACCTAGTTTATGTGTTGTAATTTCATATCGGCAGATAATTAGCTTAAGTTGCTATAAGCAGTTATTGATGTCATGGTGATAACATCCTGCATCGTCAGTAAATACAATCAGCACTGGGACAGCCATTGAGTCCCATTTGTATGACCTCATACAGAATCTCTCTCTGTCTCTTTCTCTTGTGCACATTATTTTACTGTTCATGCTGTTCTGCTGGGAGCAAATGTGTTGGCCAAAAGCAAGGGGAAAAAAAGGGTAGCGGTGGAGCTCTTCATCAGTCTCCACTCCCAGAGATTAGATCTGCGGTTAGCGGACTGAAACTGTGAAGATGAAGAGTATACTTCACCATGTTATATCATCACCCTCAAGTCAAGACCCCACGTAGCGGGAGGGCTCTCATTTGCACTCAAACAATTAAAAGGCGATGCTTTGAAATTGGCATTATTGTACTTCGCTGCGCCAGGAGCTTCACTTGGGGAGAAAATGTGCTTTCCCATCGAGCTGAGCTAATGAGGTGAAACACCTACTGCATTTCCAGAGTTCTCCCAAAGCGTCCCCACAGTGGATGATCTCTCCAATGTGTTATGTAATGCATGGACTGTCAAGTGGTTTTAACCCAGAGATGTTTTCAGTGTGGTGAAAGCAAAGTTGGGTCTCTTCAGAATGAAGAGATTGAGTCACATCACTCGATGTCAATTAGATGCCACCTCAGTGGTCTTGCTGATGGTCTAGGCTTTACTCTATTGGTTCCACTATTATTTGGACCAAGATGGTCAGTGCAGTGGTACTGTGGTTAGCACTCTTGCCTCACGGCAAGAAGGTTCTGGGTCCTTTCTGTGTGGAGTTTGTATGTTCTCTACATGTCTGTATGGGTTTCCTATGGGTCTTCTGGTTTCCCCCCGCCATCAAAAAGATATGCATGCTAGGTTTAATACTCCTGGCTGTGCCCCTGAGCAAGGCAATAGGAAAAAAAATACTCAAGTTGGTCCCTGGGCACCGTTGCTACTTATTACTGTATAATAGAATGCGATAAATCCATCCATCCATTGTCAACCGCTTATCTGAGGTCAGGTCACAGGGCCATGCTGGAGCCTATCCCACGGCTCATTGGGTGAAAGGTGTGGAAATATCCTGAACAGGTCACCGTTAGGATGGGTTAAATGCAGAGGACAAATTCTGTTGTCTGTTTACACATTGATCAATAGGAGGCCATGGCAGCTCAGTGGTAAAGCACATGGTTTGGGAACTGACTAGCTAGGGTTTGAATCCACGGGGCATCAGGAAGGGCATCCGGCCTTATTTACCTATTTTCCATCTAAGTCCGTGTCCACCCCCACAACTTGGGGACTAATCGTGACATGTAAAAATGTCTATGTGCAACTATAAAAAAAGTTATTTTTTTCTAAGACACAAAAATGCTCCATAGAATAAAGGCCAATTTGAATGCAGTCCCTACGTCTTCTCTCACCAAAGCTGTAGCTCATACTGTGACGTAAACCTTCTGTGATTTCATACTTGTTCGTGTTTTTTCAAAGCTGGATAAAGGGTTATACGTGTGTTCATGAGGTGTGTGCATCTCTCCTACCTCATGCTAGGCTCTGTGAGACAGTGGTGCCCCTGGAGGACCCTATCATCACCGAGACCACCTCCACGCTGCAAGAATGGGGTGTGCTCTGGAAACAGCTCTACGTGGTCAGTAACACAGTTAGTGTATATCCATGACGTCAACATAAGCTACCAGTCACAAAGCTATTAGATTTGTCCTGACACGACCAAGGGATTTAGGGAAAAAAGACATCTCATGGAAAAAGATATTGAATCCGTCACTGCTGCTCTGTTGGGCTTTGGGTGTAATATGATGTTTCGACCATTGTATTTTAAATTTTTTTTTACCCTGATGCTAACTATAGCGTAGCACTTCATCTTGTCAGGGTTGGCGGCCAGACCAGTGAACACCACCACGAGAGGCATAAACACCCGTTGACAGCTCCTTTAGATATTTCCACTGCATATTATCTCCGAGTGTCATCTTAAACGTTCATACACTATCTACGTAGAGGCGGGAAACTGTGGTGGGCCACAGCAAAAGAGGCTCCCTGATACTGTCTTAAGCAATTTCATGCTGTGTCATTCAGACTTCGCTTCAGATCGAGGCCCACTTTTGCCAGTCCTAGCATCAAGATCTAGTTCAGCTCACCACCTTCAGTCAGCATCCGCCCACCAGCAAGAAATGATTACTCGGAAACCTTGAGTACCCTTAATCCCGCTGAGTGTCGAGAGGGCATGCAGAAGTGGTCGGCGAGGGTTTGAGACCGGAGCTGAGTGGATGCGTTGCGGAGCTGGCAGCATGTTTTTACATAACTGCTTGCCGAGGACTGTTCATGCTCTGAGCGAGGAAGGAGCCCGAGGCACGGCTGTGGTGATGTAACCTCCTCTAAAGCTCGACTAATGTGAACCACTGATTTAATACTGCTCATTTCGGTGCTCACCCCCTTTGTGGTGCGCACCATGTTGCCACAGTAACATCCCTAAGAATAAGACGTATCATTGGCTGGATGTTAACATGTTGTACTTTTAACTTTTTGTACCCCTAACGGCCTTCATGGCTGTACTTAGGGGAACAACTGCCTGAATGCATCTGTGTATCTGTTGTGATATACATGGTGAGTCCTGCAGGATGCACGTCTTAGCAGAGCTCACCAGCTCTGGAGAATGTTGGGTTTCTACCCATTTCCAGTTTCTAAGAACATGCAGGACACTCTTATCAAATTTACATGACCAGTGTAGTGGCTCTTAGTCTTTGCACTTATGTAAACCAACCTGCATGGTAATTTTGGCTTGTCCTGTTAGGAGAACAGCCATGTCACTGTGCAGCAGTTAGGACTATTGCCTCACAGCAAGAAGGTCCTGGGTTCAAATCCTATCCCAGGTCCTTTCTGTGTGGAGTTTACATATTCTCCCCATGTCTGTGTGGGTTGCCTCCACATGCTCCGGATTTCTTCCATCATCAGAAAGACATGGATATTGGGGTTAATACTCCTGCCTGTGCCTCTGAGGAAGGCACTAGGAACAAGAACTGGATTTGGTCCCTGGGAGCTGCAGATGGTCAGTGCTCCTATACAATAGCATCAGTTGGATGCAGAGAACACATTTTGTTGTATGTACAAAGACAAATAAAGCTTCTTCTTCGAAATGACTCAATTAAAACAGCCCTCCTCGTTATAAAGAGATGATGGCGATGTGGGATTACAAGGAAGCTAATCGAGACCTTAGAGAGAGTTGGATTTTCCAGATGGATTCAGGAATCCAGTGAGTTTTATACCTC
The DNA here is from genome assembly GCA_900302585.1 of Regalecus glesne. Taxonomy (NCBI): domain Eukaryota; kingdom Metazoa; phylum Chordata; class Actinopteri; order Lampriformes; family Regalecidae; genus Regalecus; species Regalecus glesne. Next base: position 14,259 of record OMLC01038038.1, read on the forward strand.
AGAGAGCAGTGCGAATGATTCCCCTACTTGTCGACAATGTTGAGCTTCAAAATAAGTGTAACACGTTATTGACCTGAATGTGCAACACATTTCCAGAGGTTTGTTGCATTGTAAAACAGATTTGCGCTAACCTAGCTGACATCTTGTTCTGAAAGCATGCGTCTAACATGCAACTGACAGGCACAAAATCTTTTTTGTGTGTGTTCAGATTTATACTTTTTATTCTCAAGAGTCTATTTAATGGGCAGTTAATGTTAGAGCATGGCTGTTTGGCTGGAACAACATGGAATGACATAAATGACAACATGAAATATAAAGAATAAAACAAAAAACATATATATTTTATATATTTTTTTATATACTATTACAGTCAAAGTAATCCGGCGCTTTAGTACCCATTCTTTTAAGCTACTTGACAGCAACTTGAGAGGGCCAGTGGTGCAGCGAATGGGGACATTAAAGTAAAAAGCAGACATGATCCCTTGAACAAAAAAATGAATAAACAACAATATGAAAATCACAACAGTTTCATTTTTCCCCCAACCAAGCTTTTGCTCTTTCTTTTCACTTCCAACAGAAACACAAGGTGGATTTGTTCCATAAACTACGTCACGTGATGAATGAGCTCATCGATTTGCGCCGGCAGTTGATCCAGGGTCACCTCGCCCAGGACCAGACCAGAGAAATAAAGCGGCACATCACTGTACGGCTGGACTGGGGCAACGAGTGAGTGGATCTTCCAGCGGATGCATTGTAGTATGTGCAGAGAGCAGAGAACTAAAAGTATACTCAAGGTTGGAATACAGGTACACCACCGATTTTTCGGCAACAAATGGTCCGGCACCTCTTTTAGTCCAATTACGAGTGGGGACTAGAAATTCCCATGCCTGCCAGACCAGTTTACTGGGTGGGCTATGCATGGCGATGACTAGCCGTGCTCACGTGGATTGTCTGCACTTGTTAGTGATAGCTAGATTCTGGGAGATTCTTAGCTTATTTGCCTAAATTTCCCCCTTGCTAATGGCATCTAAGAGAGGAACATATGTCAGTGGTGGTGTCAAATGTGATCACCAGTCAATATCAATTAAGGAGAAGGCTTTAGTAGTGGTGGAGGTGGTTAAGGGACATACAGGAAGTGTATGATTTGTGGGTTAGAGTGTGAGGGGCTATGGTTGCTCAGTACTAGAACATGCACTTTGGGAACTGATGAGCCAGAGGCCGTGGGTTCTAATCCACCACGGGTTGTCAGGAAAGTGATCTGGGCTTAATCCCCTCAAACTCCATCTAAGTCCATGTCCACCCCCACAACATGGGGACTAACTGACATGTAAAGACGAACCTCTCGGTATGTTGATAAAGGTGACCACCCTTGGTTTGGCAAAAAAGCGTTAATCTGCCAAGGCTTTGGAACCATGGGTGCCAGAAAATCAGTGGTGTACCCGTACTAGTCTTTGATCATGGGCCACCAAAACACATTATTATATTTGTCATTTTTTTGGCACTGAAAGGATTGTTTGCACACTGACATGCTCCTTGCTTACATTTTCAGTGATGTTTTGGCATCGGAAACATTAATAAAGATAAAATATTCCTTTATTAGTCCCACAAGGGGAAATTAGCAAAATAAAAATAAGTACTGGGAGCATTTCACTGTGCAGATCTGAGTCATTTCTTCTGTTTTCAACATTTTTCTCGCACCTGTATATTCTTTCTTGGATGTGCGCACAATTAGTGAACACTGCACTGAAAAGATTGTCACCACTGTGTGTATGCAGCAGTGTGTGTGGGTGCATTATGCCCCCCTCTGTGGAGTAATTTTATGGTCACTTAGCAGATGAGTGTATGTCAAGCCGCTTAAAGTCAGTCCACATCCCCAAACCCTGGAGCAATTGTAAGCCCATATTCTAAGCATTGCCGCTTGAAACTCCTTCACAGATTCCGACTGTGTTGTCACAGTCATCCATAACAGAGATAAGGATACAGGAGCTCTCCTGCTCTGCCAAGGAAGAGCATTAGATGGAGGGGCCATCTGTTGGTTTCACATGGGAGCTGATGTGCTCCAAAGCACTCGTTCATTGAATTGGTTAGCATCAGTTAGCATTGTGAATGGGTGTAATGAATACACACAAGCAGGAAATCATTCTTCATATGAGGAAGTGGCTTGTACCTTGTTCATTATGCAAACTGAGCCCTACGCACCATGGTGAAAATGGACGTGTGTGCTGTATGTGTTTAATTTATCGGTTTAGGGTCAAGGCTATGTTAAAACTAACAATGCTCTTTTATTTGAGGTCAAATAAAATAGGATCTGGATAGCTCAGGAGGTAGGGCAGTCATCTTGTAATCGGAAGATTGGTAGTTTGATCCCTGGTTCCTTCATAAAGTATGTCAAAGTGTCCTTGAGCAAGACACCAAGACCTCAATTGTTTGGGAAGACAGATGTAAATCAGCCTGGCAGCTAAATCAGGTGTATTTGGTATCAAAATGTTCATTATTATGCCCTATATTGTTATTGTTATTATTATTATTATTATTATTATTATTATTATCATTATCATTGTTATTAGTATTATTAATAGCATTTCATATTTCAGTCTAGGTCAGTGATTTAAAGTCTGAGAGTACGAAGGGATTCCTTTGGTCATAAAAATATCACCCTAGATAACCTATTGTACATGCAGTTGAAAGATATATTTATTTTAATAACATGGCATTTTTTGAATCACAACACCATTCATGGATTTTTTTCTCTCTCTCTGTTGTAATCCCTTTTCTCTCTCTGAATTTCTACCATCAGGCATCTTGGCTTAGACCTCGTTCCCAGAAAGGAGTTTGAGATGGTAGACCCGGACCAGATCAGTGTGTCCGAGCTTTACAAAATGGTACTGTCAGTATGCTGGAGGTTTTTGTTCTTGAAACAATGTGTGTTGAAAAGCTTGGCCATGAATAACTGAATATTTGGAATTAATAGTATGAATGAAGAGTTATAATATGAACTCATAGGTATATTTCCATGACAAGCATGTGACTGGTAATGTCTTAAATATGTCCCTTTATGATAGGATGGCACAGGATATATGTATGGCATCTGAATAGAAATTTGTGAATTGAAACTATAATAGTTGAACCACCAAATCTTCATATTGGTGGTTCAATCCCCAGTTTCTGCTTAAAGTCTCCTTGACCAAGACATTGAACCTGTAACTGCTTGGGACAACAGATCAACAGAGCAAATCACACTGATGGTTAAATCTGGCATATATACACTCTCAAGTGTTCATTAACATGAACTGTCCTGTAAAACAAATTATTATTATTATTATTATTATTATTATTATGTTCTATCTTTACAAACCGGATTAATCATCTGCTGTGTCTGTCTGGGTTACACGGAAGTACTTGCTGTGCGTACAAATATGGGTTTGAACCAAATGCCTTATTTTCTTCCATGCCTCGATGCCACTGTACAATGTACACACTTGTCTGTCGGATGTATAGAGATGTGTAAATGTGCTGATCATCAAATCATCCATAAGAAAGTGACTCAGAAGCAGGACTGGGATTCCATTACTGCGGATGCAGCAGAGGCTCATATGACCTATTCTTCATGTTCATATTACCGCCATATTGAGTCTGTCCTTTTCTCTGCATGCACGTGACTCTCACAAGCATGATTGCCAACTAGTAATGCAGGCCTAATCCAATGTGACAAGGTTGGGCAAGGCCGGGGAAAACCACACACGCTCGGTTCTTTTCCTTCTGTAAAATTAACTGTATATCATACTCGGTTATCAAGAGAGCATTTCTGAAAATAAACAATTTTGCAAGCGTGTTAGTTAAAAAGGTTGATGGTTCGATCCCCAATTTTTCCTTGAGCAAGATGCTGAACCCCTAAAAGCTCAAGCCCTGTGATGGAATGGTACCTGTCCAGGGTATATCACCGCCTTTCACCCAATGAGAGCTGGAATAGGCTCCAGCATGACTCCGTTCATTACCTGACTTCAGATAAGCGGTTGTTGATGATGGATGGATGTGTTTGATATTTAACTGGGCCAATGTAGGCGTTCCAAGCCTCTACTCTCTGGTAGGAGTGGAAATTTACTAGAGCAAATCCAATATTGGGAGTATGTATGTAACAAAATGTCATGGGACACAATAGGAGGCCATCTGTAAAAGGGACATCTAGTCTGGCCAATACATGGGGGGTGCAGATGTTAATCAAAACCCGGTTCAACTGCCCAATGGCCTCCTATTATCCTTTTGCCATTTTTCTCAGATTGTTAGTGCACTAAATGCTCTGTCCAGAAACAACAGCGTTGCTTACCCTTGCCAAAAAGCCTCCTGACTCCGTCGATGAAAGTGAGCTTGTTTTTGGCAGGGAGTGAAGCCTTGGCACCTCTTCAGGTAGGTGTAGAGGAGCTCTCGGGATGCAGAGCAGAGAGGTGTGTGTGGGCGACACTGGTTTTGTCCTGTCCTTTCCCACACGTTCATGTTTTGCCTCATACATGCTTCTTATAGCACCACAGGAATGGTAAAGTGTAGCCTCTTGGCAAAATAGGTGGGTGACTTTCTGTCAGATGTGAAGCATCGACTGAAGTGCTCCTTACAGGTGGAGTGTGCGTGAAGCCTGTTGCGAGGTAAATAAGTTCATGACTGTGTAGGAAGAATAAAGAATGGATGTGCTGAACTGATGGCTTTTTCTGTATTTTTGCTTTATAGCACGTATCCAGCAGACACTGTGGTCAGCAAAGCACAAACCAGGTATGACCGTTTTCTATTCATGTTGAGCTCCATTATCCACGACAGCGACGCCATTTTACCTCAGCTAACTTTTTAGTTCGGATTCCTGTTTCCAGCAGAAGTCTAATTCTTTGCTGTGGTATCACTCGAGGGTCAGATTGAGAGGATTTCCAGGAAACTGTTCCTCTGACCCTTGTACTCTACAGTATCTGTTATTTACACTGTTGCACATATTTCCTATCAGCACGGTGAGCCAGTGGTCAGCACTGTTGCCTCACAGCAAGAAGTTCCTGGGTTCAAATCTCCTCCCAGGTACTTTCTGTATGGAGTTTGTATCTTTTCGCCGTGTCTGTGTGGGTTTCCTCCAGGTGCTCTGGTTTCCTCCCACTGTCAGAAAGACATACATTGTAGGATTAATACTCCTGCCTGTACCCCTGAGCGAGGCAGTAGGAAATAGAACTGGAGTTGTTTCTCGGGCACAGCAGCTGCTCACCACTCCTATACAACAGGATGAGGTGAATGCAGAGAACACATGTAGTTTTTTGTATGGACAATCACAAATGAATAAAGCTTCGTCAAAAGCTTCTTCTGCTAAGCAGTGAGTCTCTTTAAAGGGATGCCTTTTTGTGTTCTGGCATGCTGGAGCTCATACGCCTCACTTCTGTCAGTAGATTTGAGGCATCATATGAGCCCTTGCATCCGCCTCCACGCTCCATGAGGCCTCATGCTGTTTTGTTGAGGACAAATGAACATGGAAGAGGCCTCTTTTCTGAATGGATGGATAGATGGATGGTCCAAGATTTGATCATTGGAGGTTCAGAGTTTGAGAACATTTGGTTAACTGTTTTTTTCTTTCGGAGGGGTGATGAGAGCTTTCCCCAGACCTTCAGGAGATGATATGACTGACAGAAGAGTGCAGAACTCTACATTGTCTTGGATTACCTGCTAAGATCCATTGGAAATTAAATACAGAGGGCTCAGGTGCACAAACAGCAGGCAGCTGGTCTTGCAGTCTTGTAGCGGGAACCTCTCTTGTTAGCGTTTGCCCTCCTCTCTTTTTCAGGCTGACAGTGCACGACAGCGCCATGGTGACGGCTGCCGTGTCACTGTGTCTCATCATCTCTTCATCAACCTGAAGAGCTTCACTTACAACAGCATCAGTGAGGATGCGGATGTCCTCTTCTTTCTGTATGACACCCGCGAGGCCAAGCAGATCAGGTACCTGGCGGACATCGCCATTGTTCAACGTGAAGATACATGCTTACAAACTATAATCAGCAGATAGATGAAGGGGTGGACGTCCAAAGTTCATTCCAAAACTGTCAACTTCTCTCCATCTCAGTGAGAAGTTCATGGTGAGGCTAAACAAGAACGGAGGACCCAAGAATCCAGAGAAGGCCGATCGCCTGTGTGCCCTCTTCACGGTAACACAACTTGACCTGACTAGAACTGGAAATCAGGCTCACCTCACTTATATTTTGTATCATGACGGGGGTTAAAATGAAATGCTGATCACACCACGCCATATGTTTCTTCTCAGGACTTGAGCAGCAAAGATCTGAAGAGGGACCTATACATCGTGGCACACGTCATAAGAACTGGTGAGTCGGGTACTGCGCACAACAAGATTTCTACCGACGCAGTCTCGGGAAATAATAAGTAGCTTTTGTGGTTTTGATCTGTATTTTCCTTTCTTGTCTAGGCCGTATGTTGCTGAATGACTCCAAGAAAGGCCCACCCCACGTGCAGTACAGACGGCCCTATGGCTGTGCTGTTCTCGCCATGAGCGACGTGTTTCACACCATCACAGACCTCAAAGAGGAGAAGGATTTTGTGCTGAAAGTTTACACGTGAGTGCAGCGGCTGAACTATTTTTATCCAGTCAGAACATACCCTCTTTTCCCCTGTAGATAACTACAGCATAGTATTCATTTATTTTATTTTTAAATGGGGTGTGACGAATAGGGAGCTGAGCCTCCATCACCCAACTTCAGATAAGCAGTTGACCATGAATGAATGAATGGATGGATGAATTGATGGATGGATAGATTGTGTAACCATTACAATTATACCACTGCAATTATGCCATACCTGTTGATGTACGTAGCTCCTGGCACACATAGCGGAAATATGTAGAAACTGAGACAATGATGGTGTGGGTGTGTTGTGAAAATAATATAGGAAGACTGGGAATGTTTTGGGAATATTTCAGGAATGCTGTGTGAGTGTTGTCAGTGTCAGCCTTGTGTTTCAGTGTTGACGCGTAGCGTGTTTTGCCTATAATGATAATGAAGTGTCCTCTGGAAAATCAATAGCTGCCCAACCCAGGCCCAAGATTGGGCTCTTGGCATGATAAGAATCTGGATACCTCTGTTAGACTTTGCCACAGAGAGCTGTGCCTCAGCCAACCAATGAGGGCATTAGACTCGGAGAAGGAAGGAGAGACTATGAGAGAAGGGTGGGGGGTGATGGATAGATGACACTTAGATAAATGAACAAAGTTAGAGGACAAAGAGGAATAACAACAAGCTAAGCATTCTTTGGTGTCATTCAATTGCCAGACCATCCCTTAGCATCCCCCTGCCATCCTCAGGATCTGTTTTCAATCTCCTTCTGAGCTCTGGGTCAGAGGTCACACATGCTCTTCACCGTTGAGATTTAGCCCAACACCATGCTATGACTTGCAGTATTTTGTGGTATACTCACTGTACCCACCATGCTCCTGTTATGGAAAAAACAGGATCCCACTCCAGGGATCACTCTTCATAAAACAGGGAGGCACTGTTGGTTTTACTGTATTTCGTGCTGAGTCTAAAAGCTCCTCCTTTCTAAAAAAGCAAGCAGTGATTCAGTGCTCAGCTGCCTCCAAACTGTCGGCTCATATAACGCTCCATTCTGTGCATTTCTCCATGCCTTCCCAGGGGCCTATGGGCCCACAGTAATGAAAAAGGCTGGTTGAGAGCCGGCTGTCAGCTTTGCTTAGTGCGCTGTGCACTCGGGCTAATGTGCTGCTTGATGGTGCCTTCTCTTGTTGCTACCTTTTCTCCAGGAGGAAATCGGCTCCGGGACACATGCTGTTCATCTAGTCCTTGTGCTGACCATTGACATTGCTCCATGAAGGTCCTCTAATGGGTTTACTGCTAAAATTTCTACCTGACCCTCTCTACCTCTCTAGGTGTAACAATGAGAATGAGTGGTACCAGATACAGGAGAACATCATCCGCAAGTCCAACACCAAGTACTCGGCTCCCAGTACCAACTACGGTAAAACACAGCATCTCTGCCCTACTAACTGTATTCTCTTTGACTAGTATTCAAAGTACAGGATAGCATCCATCATATATCACTTTTTAAAATGTTTTCCAACATCCAACCAGTCACCAGCATGATCAATATCCATCCAAATCCTCAGACTGGTGTCAGAGGTCGGAGGTCTGTGGGGGAAAAGTGCTAACCACTGGGCCATTGTACCACACCTTTGTAAAATTTCCATTATGTCGAGATTTAGGAGTTATTACTTATAGTTCAGCTCATCGGTCAGCTTTTATTAAAATAAAGCAAAAGCAGTGTGGACTTGAGCCACATGACTTGGACTCAAGCCAGACTCATGTAAGAAATTTGATGACTTCAGGTTTGACTTGAAAGACTGAAAAGACTTGCATCAAGACACTTCCAACTCAACTTTTACTTTAACATCAGCAGCTCAAGACTTCACTCTATACTTGATACCTTCTCCATGTTTTGACACTCAAAACGTTTTTATAAAGTCTGCAGAACTGTCTACTCTTCATTTTCATAATAACAGACCCACTTAAAATCAAGCCATAATGATATACATTTTAAAAACCTTTCATGATTTGTGTAAATTTAGCATATTATTTATTCCTCTGGTGTGTAAGTGTCCTTGAGGAAGATGCTGAACCCACCCCCCCTAACTGTTCAAGACCTGTGATGGAATGATGAACTCTTCAGGGTGTTTCCTCACCTTTCACCCAGTGAGCACTGGGATAGGCTCCAGCAGATCTGCAACCAGACTTCAAAAAAGTGGTTGACATGACATGTCATGGAATTTGATGAATAATGCAAAATGTCTTGTTTAGGACCTGAAAATCCAAAGTTTCCGACTAGGGACTTGATTTGGGACAAGTGCCTAAACTTAACTTGGTCCCACCTCTGCAGTGGGCTGAGGGGATATTCTCAGTGATTTTGAACTCCTGTCATACTGCTGCTGTCATGTAAACTCTCTTCACCCACACGCTGGGGATTTTCACATTGTATTTCAAACTGGAGGAGCATGCTGCCATTTTCCAGGGGTGAGTAATTTCATAACCAACAGCAGAGTGAAACCCATTGAAAAGCTATTGTATGACTTATAGAAGTGAACACTGTCTGGGTGTCGAATGAGGTTTTTGTCTTTATTTAGAGAAATTAACAGTTTTGACTTGCTAGGTTTTCATCTGACACCAGGGAGGGATGTGTCTTGATGTCTTGAGGTTTTTCTCTCTCTTTTTCTGAAATGGCATCGCTCCAACAGTAAATGACATCAGCTCAGTGTTTGGAGTATTCTTCTCTCTCTCTCTCTCTCTCTCTCTCTCTCTCTCTCTTTCTTTCTTTTAAGAGCATCTCACAATTGTCACTCTGTCATCAGATTTGTACCCTGCCCATATTTTTCATCCCTCCTTGATTTGATTCCCCCATTCCTTGGCTCTGTTCACATCCATACATCCATACATCCATCCATACACCGTCAGTCTTCTCTTCTCCACAGTCTGACTAATTTCCTTTAAAACCTCTTCTATATTCTTCATTCTCCTTCATTGTCTTTATTTTATTTCCTTCTCCACCTCTCTGCTTTCTCTCACCGCCAACACCGATCCGCTGACCCCCACTGGCTACCCTGCCCTATCCCCCTACACACACACACTCACTCAATCATTCTCTGTCTGTCCGTCTGTCCGTCTGTCTGTCTGTCTGTCTCTTTCTCTGTGTGTGTCTAGGCCTCATCATTTCCTTGCAGCTGCTGCGGGGTGAGCTGGACCAGATCAGACGAGAGAACCAGGCTGTGTTCAGCAGGGCCTTGGCACTGACTCGCAAACTGGGCTTTCCAGATATCATCCTGCCAGGTATGTCGACCAGGTGGGGTTGGGGGCCAGTGGTGTTGTAAGTGGGAGATCCCGGATCAGAGGACAAATTGGTCAAATAGATGGAAGAAGTGGGGATGGTTCAAAGATCAGGGCTGACAATATATCCAGGAACTGAAGGAGAGCAAGCGCTAGGTGGGTTGGAGATAGCAAATTTCCCTTTGTGGGATTAATAAAAGAATATCTTATCTAAGGATGAGTGGCTGGAGGATTAAAGGAGTGTGCAAAGGAAGAGATGGCATCAAAACCAGGGGTTACACAGAAATCAGAAATTGACGTAACTTGTGTCATATAAACTAACAATAATCTTCTCTCAGATGTCTACGCGGCATTTGCATGAGATAGGCATCCAGGTCAGGTTCTGAGCACGCTGTAAAGAGATGAGGCCTTCAAAGATAAGTGGAGAGAGAGGAAGCATGGGGTAAGACAGGGGTGTGTTGTTTCATCAGCATCTTCCACTGCATGGCACACACCTCTCCTGCCTCTCCAGATTTGTACTCTCTTCCCCTCTTCTGCATCCCAGGGAGTCTGAAATACCTTCTAACACCGCTTCCTGTGACTCATCAGTCCCCAAAGAAATGACTCAGATATAAATAACCCTACCCTGATCTTATAAATAACAGCAATGTCTTCTACTGCCGTCGCCATTGATATTTATCCCATTAAGTGCTGACCTTACAAAAGATGGCTGGACAGATGTGAGCTCCGTTGTGTGACAGCCCAGGCGGGTCATCCTTCATTGAAAAAACTCTTGATGCGCACCACACGTCTCCACAAACCCCCTTTTACCATGCAGCCTTAATTTGCGGTGACCACTGTCAGTTCATCTTTACTCTGGAGGCTGACGTTAATGCCGCTTCACATCTACATGATCACTTATTTACTGTACCAAGACAAGGAAACATGTTTCCATATCCGCGGTTGAGAACTTCTGGAGACATCATGGTCTTGTTTGGATTGACTAGCCGTGTTTTCCTGACTAGCAGTGACATTAAGGCCTGACAGTATGTTCTAGCTGGGGGATGCGGTTCATGATGTGCTTAATATGTCAGGGCTAACCTCTTGTTTACCCCTTGTGTGTGTTTGCTCTAGGTGACATACGTAATGACCTCTATCTAACTCTGGAGCGGGGAGAATTTGAGAGAGGGGGTAAGAGTGTACAGAAGAACATCGAGGTCACCGTCTATATTCTGTACGCGGATGGAGACACGCTCAAAGTATGAAAACAGCATTTTCTGTTTACCAAAATGACTTTCTCTGTACCACTTTGTCAGTTACTGGACATTGATCTAACTGTAGAATCATCCATCCATCTATTCATTTGAAATCAAAACCTATGATCAACAACTGATCACAAGCTGCACTCAGCTGTTTTCTGTATATTATATTATGTCATATGGTAAATTGTACTATTTAATTTACATTATTCAGTGTTCCTGGTTTTCATCTATTGTTTCTTCTTATGTAATCTGTTGTCATGGTGTATTGATGTAATCCCTGCACAGTTGTAATGCTTGATGAAATGGAATTGCAACCATGCATACAGTTGTACCCGTCCAGGGACTGCAGAGGAAATTCAGCTTAATGGCTAAACTACTCCTAAATTGCATCCAGCTGTTCTTGTTAGGGTTCACCACAGCAGATCATCATCTCCATCTTTTCCTGTCCTCTACATCTTCCTCTGTCACACCAGCCACCTGCATGTCCTCCTTCACCACGTCATAAACCTCCTCTTTGGTCTTCCTCTTCTCCTCCCGCCTGGTAGCTCCATATTCAGCATCCTTCTTCCAGTATACCAGCATCTCTCCCCCACACATGTCCAGACCATCTCAATCTTGCCTCTCTTGCTTTTTCTCCAAACGGTCCAGCTTGAGCTGTTCCTCTGATATACTTGTTCTTAAACTTGTCATTCTTTATCACTCTCAATACAAATTTGAGCATCTTCATCTCTGCCTGCTCCACCTCCTGTCTTTTTATCAGTGCTGCTGTCTCTAAATCATACAACATAATTGGTCTCACCACCATCTTGTAAACCTTCCCTTTCACTCTTGCTGGTACCCTTCTGTCACACATCACTTCCGATTCTTTCTACCTACTCCACCCTGCCTGCACTCTCTTCTCCACCTCTCTTCCACACTCTCCCGTTATCTTGAACAGAACCCCAAATACCTAAACTCATTCACCTTCCTCACCTCTACTCCCTGAATCCTCACCATACAGCTGTCTCCCCTCCTGTTCATGCATTAGCCAATAGGACAGCTCATTAAAAGGCCATTGTTCCTGTTTAATACATAAATAATTTAATTCTTAATTAATTGGTTCATTTTTTAACCATCCTATCTATATATTTATATTATATTTGTATCATATTTTATATTTTGGAGCTGCGGTGATTCAGAAGTAGAGTGCACACCTGCGAGTCAGGTATTGCAGAGTTGTATCCCACCGTGGGGCTTGGTAAATGTGAGGCATTCATTATATAATGCTTTGAGTGGCCAGTAGACTAGAAAAGCACTTTATAAGAACAAGTCCATTTACCATTCATCTTTCCATTCCATCTACACTGCAAAAATGGTATATCTGAACAATTCTAAGTCTTAAAATGATACAGAAATATTTTTTTATTTCAAGAAGCATTCACTCAATTATTGACTGAAATTGTCATGATTTAAGAATATTTGTCTTGTTTGATGGAATCTTATCTCGTTGAAATGCCTCAGAGCACTGGCAGATTATTTGGCTTGTTTTGTGGCGTTTCTCATTTGAATAGGCTGGAATTTGTCTTAAGTTTGATGTGACGTATTTGCAGGGTACCTGGCCTCATTCTGAGTACATCACAATAAAGAGGATCTTTCGTGTGCCTCTTTGTCACAGGACTGCATCAGTCTGGGCAGCGGGGAACCAAACACCAGCGAACATCGCTCCTTTGTCCTCTACCACAACAACAGCCCCCGCTGGAGCGAGATGGTCAAGCTACCTATACCAATAGACCGCTTCAGAGGATCCCACCTACGCTTTGAGTTCAGACACTGCTCCAGTGAGTTGAATATGCTGACCGCTATCTCTTATCATAGTGCCTCGTCAGATGGCAGATGGGGCAGATGGGGTTGTGCTTGGCACTGTACAAGCATCATTTGTTAGGTTTGGGTGGAAGTCTGGTGTGATAGTGGTGCACTTTCTTTCAGCTAAAGACAAAGGTGAGAAGAAGCTTTTCGGCTTTGCCTTCACTCCTCTGATGAGAGAGGATGGGACCACGCTGTCAGATGAGAGCCATGAGCTGTACGTCTACAAGGTGAGAGTGGAATTTTAACACACAGTCATTGTGTTGACATCAATGTCTGTCATTGCCATCATCACATAATCAATGTTTTATCATATAAGCTGAACTTATCAGGCATAATTGATCTGTTGTGATACTGCTATCACATTCTAAAGCAGCCATTAGCCAATACCATGGACAGCAAAGGTCAGGAGATAGGGTAGTTGCCCTGTCATTGGGAGATGGGTGATTCGATCCCCTGTTCCTTCAGAAAGTGTGTTGAAGTATCTTTGAGTAAGACACTGAAGACCTAACTGCTCAAGCCCTGTAATGGAATGGTGACCTTTATCCAGACTTTGGATAAATGGTTGATGGATGGATGGATAGATAGATGGACGGATATTAGCCAATACCAATAAGCTGATCGACATATTGTGCAATTTTAGCTAACAACACAGTACATGTGAAAAATAATACTAATACTTTTACTACTGCTGGTACTACTACTGCTACTGCTACTACTAATATTAATAATAATAATAATAATAATACAGCGCTCACTTTGTGTCAAACTGGGAGGAGTGCTAACATCTTGTCCGTGTCATTCATACCCATCATCTTCTAGTGTGATGAAAATGCCACCTTCAGTAACCAAGGCCTTTACCTGAGCATGCCCTGCTGTAAGGAGGACTTCAACAGCTGCCCCAGCCTGCCTCCCAACCTGCCATTTCAGAGAAGCCCCAAAGAGACCTTCTGGGTCTCAACATTTCTCTGCTCCACCAAACTCACACAAAATGGTAATCCTGAAGGCAGAAATTCTCCTGTGTCCTTTAGCCCATTAAGATGCCCCTTGATTCCTGAGCCCAAGGTCAAACTTTAAATGGCTGTAGCTCTTCAATACTTAAAAATATGTGCATAATCAATGGTCTCTCCAGGAAGGTTATCCTTTGCAGTTTGTTCAAGAAGTGTTTGATTTCAACCATGTGTTAATAGAATGAAGTTGCAGTTGGACTAAATAAACTTTGAACTAAGTATTATATTAAAGTTAAACAATAATCAATACATGAGTAAAAATAACTACCTCTGGCCTATTCTCTTGAGCCCTTGATTTCATGGAGCTATTGCCATAAGTGTTACCAGTTAGCTATCCAAATTTGACCATGTCTATAATGCTAGAATATGAGCATTCTGCATTGTTTAAGCATGCATATGCATAAGCAGATTTCCAAAGATGTTTATTTAGAGTCTCTACTTTTAGCTAGTTTGGTAATGTGTAAGACAACATGTGTTTGCACCTTTCATCTGTTTATTTTTTTTCTTGTTTTTTTCCCCCCCTGTTCTACTGTCCACTTTGCTGCTTTTTAACACTACCAAATTCCCCTTGTGGGACAAATAAAGTAGTATCTTATATTATCTCATCTAAGCAGTACATGTGAGAAGGTTAACCAATACCCTCTGTTCTATTTCAATCTATTCCATTTTTTTTCAGTGGATCTTCTGGCTTTACTGAATTGGAAGGCCCATCCGGACAGGGTGTTGGATATCCTTGGTCGGTTACGTCAGATCAATGGGGAGGAGATTGTCAAGGTCATTGATCCACTGATTATTTATCTAATGAGGGTGCTATTCAATATTATGGTCACGGCCGTTGATAGGAAGTCTGGGGCCCAGAAAGAATGTTTTGTGGACCCCAGCCCCCTGTCTTTTCATCGCCAAAGATCAATTTTATGCAACTTTTTTCCTAGACTATATGTATTATCATGCTTTAGCATGAGTATTGGTGTTAGCCTACGCGTAATAATTTATTCATAGAAAGAGGGGCCTACATAATAGGCTACTGGAGGTTTTTGTGCCCCCCTCCTCCCAGCCCCCCTCCTCCCAACAGCTGTGGGCCCCTGGAATTGTCCCC
>OMLC01038060.1:0-10804 GCA_900302585.1 Regalecus glesne
AACTTGATGGCAATTCTGAGCTCAGAATTGTGAGGTCCGTGGAAAAGTAATAAAATCTTAGTGTAGTATTGTGTACTTTCTCTGGAAAAGTTTTAGGGAATGATTGATAGTTTGAGGAAACTGCCTCATTATCTGTTCAAAGCTTAATTTTAACAGGACATTGTTAAATCACAGGTCGGCTGATGAATTTTTCCCAGTTGAAAGTTAGAAAACTACAATAAGAGCCAGCCTTTAAAGGAAATATTCCCAAAACAATGTCATAGTAGCAAAGAGACCAATGTGTCATAGATTTTTCTTGCAATAACAAGTCCTGGGATATTCAGAAAAATCCTACGGTCTTGGACTTCAATGAACTTGAACTTCAATGAACTACAGGAGCAGTAAAATTTCTATATGTGCCAAGTTGGATCAGCTCCTTTCGAAGTGCCTCCTTAGGGTTTGACCTGTAACCTCTCGCTAGATGAAGTCAGTTTTGGTCATGTGACTTGTGTTCATATTTCTAGGGAGTAACCGTTACCATATCCTGCCACTCCACTCCCAAATTCCTCGAGAGGAGCAGAGGAGGGTGTTTGAGCCAGTTCCTGTTGGTGTCACCAAGGTTGGTGATATCCAGGGATCTATTATAACTTCCTCTTTATTGTTTGATACTTCTAAATAATTACATTACATCAAAGGCATTTAGCAGACACTCTTATCCAGAGTGACGTACATCAAGTGAGCAGTTAGGGGTTCCATGTCTTGCTCAAGGACACCTCGACATGCTGTATGCAGGACCAGGGATCTATCCTGTAACCTTCCAATTGCCAGTCGACTGCTCTACCCACTGAGCTATGCTGTGGATAACATCCTCCTTTATGTAATTGTTATATTAATACACATCTTAACTTATATTTCGATGTCAGCAATAATTGTCTAGGAGCCTTCATCAGTTGTTTTTTTTCCATGGGTGACAATCAACTATATGAAATAAAAGCCGTTCTAACATTGTTTTGTGGTCTCAGGTTCTAACTGTATTCAGGAACCAGAAGTTAAAAGGTATTTTTATCTCTTCAGGTCATCCTGTCCACCAACCTCGCAGAGACCAGTATCACCATTAATGATGTGGTTTATGTCATTGACTCCTGCAAGTAAGTTAGCAGACACGCTCTGGAAGGGTTTTCAAATGTTAAAATGTCGAGGCTCCTTCCACAAAACCACAACATCAAGACCTGTACTCCATTTCCTCCACCAACCACCACTTCAAAAAGTGTCTGTAACCATCTGAGCTGTTCTCAAATAAGTTCAGGAACTTGATATTCTTATTAGCTCAGGAGATTCAACCAGATGTTGGTTCCTTTGACCTGCAAGGCGGAATTACCTTTAGTGAACATTGGTACTGATGAGAAGATTACAGATTGATAACTGCATGATTCTTAAAGTTCGGTTGTGTAATAGATTTTAGCCATAGTCACAAAACAATGGTGGAACCGACTAATTAGTTTTCAAGCAGACATTATGTGTAAACGGTAATCGGACAATGTTGAGGTTGTCATGGTGACAGTGTTGTTTGGTGTTCCTAAAGGCAGAAAGTTAAGCTGTTCACCTCTCATAACAATATGACAAACTATGCCACCGTCTGGGCCTCAAAGACCAACCTGGAACAGAGGAAGGGCCGAGCTGGCCGGGTCCGACCTGGATTCTGCTTCCACCTCTGCAGCCATGCCCGCTTTGAAAGGTATCGCCATCTACTAGTTTACTCTTGTCATGCAAACACACATTTTAGACTGTAATGTGTCATGTCAGCCATTTGGGAGTATAGACTGAAGATGTTACCTATTTGAGTGATTAAACATTTCTGAATAAACGTCATTATCCAGTTGAACTAATTCACCTTTTGTGATTCCCTTACCTGGATTATTGAGCATGTATCAAGACAAGTTACTGTAATGCTACTGTCATCACAAATGGCAGGTCTAATAAACAGCTGCTAACTGTACTTCTAAAGAAACTGATTCCTTTAAGGGGTCCAACTTCCTCCTGGTATGGTGATTCTTTTTGTAAGCCTTAACCCACTGGAAGGTAAATGTGAGTGACCTGATTTCTTCCAGACTGGACACCCACATGACCCCAGAGATTTTCAGGACTCCACTCCATGAGGTTGCGCTGAGCATCAAGCTACTTCGACTGGGAGCTATTGGTCACTTTTTGTCCAAGGCCATAGAACCGCCCCCACTGGATGCTGTTATTGAGGCAGAACACACTTTGAGAGGTACAATACACACACAGAGACAAACCAATCTTACCAACAGAAAGTTGTGTGTGTGTGTCTGTGTGTGTGTGCATGTGTGCACGTGCATGTGTGCTCTGATGCTCTACATAGGCCTGTAACTAGTCTCATTAACAGGATGTTGGTACTGGAGTAAGCCTCCTATTGTCCCTGACAAACTCTTAGCACCAGTCACAGACACTGAGAAATTACACTAGTGTCAATTCAACACAATTTCAGTAGCACATCTCCACACCTATGATTTATCACCGTCCTTGATGATTTCATTGGTTTTGAGAAATGTTATATTTCATCTATGCTGAACAGATGATCCCTTTGTGCTGCACTTTTATCTAGTGTGATGGTGCTGCACATCTGGCTAGGCCAGACTAGTGTGTAACCTATGACCCCTAAAAAGTGAAGAGATGCATGTGAAACTTGACCCTCATTCTCGTGGATTGCATTATTTTCATCATTTAACTTTTGTTCATTCAGTAGGAGAGCATAGTAGCTTTAAAGGTAGAACAGGTGCATAAGGAAATTACAAGCCATGTATAGCCATGGTTTGATCCCGCCGTAGGGCATCAGAAAGGGCGTCTAGCTTTAATTCTCCACATTCCATCTGCGTCTATGTCCACCCTCACAATGTGGTGACTAAGTGTGACATGTAAAATAGACCTTTATCTTTTGATCCTTCAATAACCTTTCTTTTACATCGATACCTTTAACTCAAGCACAACTAGTCTCAGTTCGAAACGTCCAGACATGAACCCTCCCTGGTGCTGATTACCAGGACACATAATGATAGTTAACCGGTCAGATATTATGAGACCTAATGTCTTCTGTGTGAATTTATCCCACACCTCCAGAGCTGGATGCCCTGGACTGCAACGATGAGCTGACCCCTCTGGGTCGGATCCTGGCTCGGCTGCCCATCGAACCTCGCCTGGGGAAGATGATGATCATGGGATGTATTCTCGGGTCTGTGTCTTTTTTTTCCTACATATCAGAAGTATCATGCTGTCTTATTTAGTGAATCCCTTGCTTCTCTGTTCATACTGTTCTTAAATGTATCATAAATAATCATTGTGATCTATTAAACATAATCCTTCTATCAATGATAAAACCATGTTTAAATGAATATATTTCATAATATGAATTTAAGATCATGAAAAATTACCGTGATACTTAAACAGTGTTTTTAAATATCTTGGAAACAAATCCAAATGTTGCCATTTAATTTTTCCACTATTTTAAAGATGTTCATTGTGTTTTGAGTCTGTTTTGTAAGTTTGTTGTATATGTAGATGATGATAATAATAATAATAGTGATTCCCTTATCAGTCCCGCAAGGGGAAATTTCGATTTCTCTGCATTTTTGACCCAACCTATTGTATAGGAGCACTGAGCTCCTGACATATGGTGCTTGGGGAGCAGTTAGAGGTTCAGTGTCTTGCTCAAGGACACCTCAACATGCTATATGGAGGACTAGGGATCGATCCTGTAACCTTCTGATTGCCAGACGATCGCTCTACCCACTGAGCTATGCCGCCCCCTAGATGATACTCCTGTATGGATACATGATATTTCAGAAACGACTTTAAAAGATAGCACCTGACATTCATGTGTGTATCAGCTCTCTAACATGAAAATAAAAAAATAAAAAACATGCGGCAGAAGTGTGACCTTTGACCTGATGTGAATTTTTCTCCGGTTTGTCCTACTCCAGGGTTGGTGATGCAGTGTGCACCATTTCTGCTGCTTCATGCTTTCCTGAGCCCTTCATTAGTGAGGGCAAGCGGCTTGGCTTTGTGCACCGAAACTATGCTGGCAGTCGTTTCTCTGACCACGTGGCATTGCTCTGCGTCTTCCAGGCCTGGGATGATGTCAGGTACTGTTCATAATATCTCTTCATGTCAAGTCAAGTCAATTTTATTTGTATAGCCCATTATCACACAAATAATTGCCTCAGTGGGCTTTACACTACCATAACATCCTGTCTATAATGTGTTTACAGCATGTCCCATGCATTTACAATAATGTTACTAGATATTCACATCAACTTTAAATTCCTTCTGTTGGGATGAAGGTTAAGTTTTTCCTGCTTGTCTCTTCTTCATCTCCTCCTTTCCACATATACTGTTTACACATGCTGATATTACACATGTCATAAATTATATCTCAACCGTGTTTGTATTACACAGTCCGTTTCATGTCTTACTACTAAACGAGGTGAGAATCTAGTTGACTGTGTCTTGTATCAAAATAATCACACTAGGACACAGTCATGTACAGGTGAAAGACACTTTTACTTTTACTTTGTACTATTACAAGAGACAGAATAGCCAGGTGAACAATTCAATCAGTGGTCACATTGTCCAAAGCACGATAAAGAACTCAACATACTTGATCAGTAGCAGAACAGTGAAATTGAACAATGCATCACTGCTTTGTTGGTGTACAGATATAACAGACTGTCAGCTTTGCTGTTCATTTGTGTTGTGTCTGTAGGATGAACGGGGAGGACACAGAGGTTCAGTTTTGTGAACACAAACGTCTCAACATCTCCACATTAAGGATGACCTGGGAGGCTAAAGTCCAGCTGAAAGATATCCTGATTAATGCTGGCTTTCCAGAAGGTTTCATGATCACTTTGTTGACACTGCTGATTTAGCTCAGATTCTCTGCACAAGTCCAGCCCCAGATTGCAGTAGAATAGGGTGTTTATATCAGTCTCAACTGGTTAATACCATCATTAATCATCCCTGATCTGCTCCAGTTGAATGACAAGTCACTTGCTGTCACATGATCCTGAAATTATTCTCTTTCTTCCTGTCAGAGTGCCTGATGACCCAGATTTTTAATGCAGTGGGTCCTGATAATGGTCTGGATGTGGTGGTTTCCTTGCTGGCATTTGGTTCCTACCCCAACGTCTGCTTCCACAAGGAGAAGAGGAAGATCCTGACCACTGAGGGGCGCAACGCCCTCATCCACAAGTCCTCCGTCATCTGTCCATTCAGCAACCATGACATGAGCTACCCTTCGCCTTTCTTCGTTTTCAGTGAGAAGGTACAAATATCCCACAGATAACTGACATATCCGCTGATGTGGATCCAGTTCTGTTTTTGTTTTGTTTTTTGCACCTTTTTTTTTTACACCAAACCAATAAACATAGCCTGGCTGCCTAGCCAGTTAGAAAAAACACAACTTATAATACTCAAGATAAACTACTATTTTAAAAAGTTATAGTTATGAAGCCTTTAACAGGAAAAAATAGTTAAGGGGTACACCCATGTCACCACACATTTAAATAGATTATCACTAATCCAACCAAATAATATTGTCAACCAAATGTGTCATGGGATGTCGCGTAACAGAAGTTCCTTAACATATTTTATAGAAAGGACCCCATGTTTTATGGAATCTAGTTATTGAACTCCTTGTGACACCACATGTTATTTTCTCCATCTTAATAAAACATAAAATGTCCCTGAGCCACATAGTGTGAGATAAAGGAATCGGGGATTTCCTCTGTAATAAAGTAAGATGTATGACCAGAAGAGTTGTAAAAGCCACCATGTCTACTTTCTATGATGATGATTATGATGTGGCATAGCTCAGTTGATAGAGCATCTAGTAATCCGAGATTGGTGGTTTGATCTACGGCCCCCCAGAAAGCACTAAACCCTTAGCTCCTCACTACTCCCATACAACAGGATGGATTAAATACAGAGAACCAATTCCACTGGCCTTGGTTGTATGGCAAATAAAACAAACAATTCAAATGACAAGTTGGAAGGATGAACACCAAAGCAAGCTGACTTTCCAAACTCTATAGTGTTTTAACATTTAGTTTTTATCATAGATTTATCTACCACCCAATCCACTCCAATTTCCCTCTTCATATATAAAACGATACCAGTCTGTTTCACGCCTCTGTACTGGTGTTTTTATTTCCGGCTTAGATTCGAACGAGAGCCATCTCGGCGAAAGGGATGTCACTGGTCAGCCCCCTTCAGCTCCTCCTGTTTGCCTCCAAGAAGATCTCCTCTGATGGGGAGCTGGTGGAACTGGATGACTGGTGAGGAAAATCTCTTCTGTTTCCTGTTGAGACATTGTCACTTCTCTAACAAACAACTAGATGTTAGGAATGTAACGGGATCTGTGTACAATTTCTACTGCAGTAGTGAAAAGTAGTTTTAGGTCAGAGGTCAGCCTCTTTTCATCATATGACTGCCGATTGACAGATTTATTTTGAAAATTGATAGAAAGTCTTGTTCCTCTCTGTCTTTACACCAGCCATCTCCTCTCTCCATTTGTATTTGTTTTGTCTTCATCTGCTTCCAAACTGCTTCTACCTTTCCGCATTAGGAGATTTGCTCTTAACAAAACTATTGATATGAAACAGGAAGTGGTTTGCTTTTATTTTAGGATCAAACTGAGGATCTCTCATGAGATGGCTGGAGGGATTGCGGCTCTGCGAGCAGCCATGGAGGCCTTGGTGGTTGAGGTAACCAAAGACCCCGAATACATCCGACAGTTGGATGGTACCAACCAACGGCTGCTCAACATCATCCGCCAGATCTCGAAACCCTCCGCTGCCGGACTCAATCTAGCCGCCAACAATCCACGGTACGTACCAGCAGTTTGTACATACTAAAACCACCCAGGCTATTGTCCAGCTGAATAAAAAGAGAAATAAAGATGGTGATGAATGTGAAGCTCTCCAATCAAACTGAAAACGGCGATCGGGGTGAGACCTAGTCATTTATACTTTTCTAGAGAATCTTTTGTTCACCTCAGTAACTCCTTTACTGGAAATCTGAGATAATGCTATGGATCAGCACTGCTTCCTATCTTCTAGTTGCTGCTCTCCCATCTTCAATGGTTCATGTGCCCATATCAAGTTGAGGTTTGTCTAAATGCATAAGGAGTTTGAATAGCAGATATAAGACAATCATTGTATGTCTTTCTCAGTGGAAGGTGATAAAAAAATACAGGTCTGCTTTACTTCAACCTTCAGAAAAAATTAGAAACGCAGATTTAGTTGATTAATCTTGGTAATTTTAGTGAAAAACTTGCCAATGAATTGGTGTACGAGTGCTGCTTCCATTCTGATAGTTTATAGTTTGGTAGCAGGGCGACCCTTTCATTTAGGATCAAGGCAGGAAAGGCTGCAGATCTAGATGGCATCAGCTCCAGGCTCCTGGGCAGATCAGCTATGCAGGCCTTTTGAATACATTTTTAATCTGATCCTGAAGTTGGGGAGAGTGCCACTGTTATGGAAAATATGCTGTGTGGTACCAGTGCCCAAGACTATGCGTTCCAAGGATCTCAACAGCTACACGCCGGTGGCGCTAACATCGCATTTGATGAAGACCCATGAGCGGCTGGTCCTTGGTCATCTCCGCCCCCTGGTGAGCCCAGTGATGGACCCACTACAGTTTGCCTATCAACCTGGCATAGGAGTGGATGATGCTGTCATCTTCCTCCAACACAGAGCTCTGTCTCACCTGGAGAAGCCTGGGAGCACTGTGAGGATCATGTTCTTTGATTTCTCCAGTGCTTTCAACACCATACAGCCGGTGCTTCTGAGGGACACGCTAGAACCTATGGGGGTGGACCATCACCTCACAACCTGGATTTTGGCCTACCTCACCAACCGCCCACAGTATGTGAGGACACTGGACTTTCTATCAGACATAGTTGTTTGTAGGGTTGGGGGCCCACATGGAACAGTCCTGACTCCGTTCCTCATCACCCTCTACACTGCAGACTTCTCCCATAACTCACCCACCTGCCACCCACAGAAGTTCTCTGATGACTCTGTTATCGTCGGCCTCATCACAGATGGGGATGGCGGGGAGTACAGGGAGCTAATTCAAGACTTTGTGGGTAAAACCAAAGAAATGGTGGGGGATTTTCACAGGTTCACAGACCCCTTTGACACCGGTGAACATCCAGGGGATGGACATTGACATGGGGACATCTTACAAGTATCTGGGTGTTCACCTCAACAATACACTGGACTGGACTGACCACTCAAGAGCACTGTGCAAGAAGGGCCAGAGCAGACTGTATCTGCTGAGGAGACTGAGGTCTTTTGGAGGTCAGGGGTTACTCCTCGAGTCATTTTAATAACACAGTAGTGGCACCAGATATCTTCTATGGAGTGGTCTGCTGGGGCAGCAACATCTCAGCTGTGGATAGGAAGAGACTTGATAAACCAGTTAAGAGAGCTAGCTCTGTCCAGGGATGCCCCCCCTCAACACTGTGGAGGTAGTGAGACAAGGGAGGATGATGGCTAAGCTGTCATCCATGATGGGCAATGGTTCTCACCCCATGCAGGTATAAATTGCTAGACTAGAGAGCTCCTTCAGTGACCGGTTACTCCATCCAATGTGTTCAAAGGAGCATTTCCATAGGTCTTTCCTTCCTGCAGCTGTCAGACTATATAATATATAATCAGCACTGTTCCTCCAGTAGAACAAATCTAATACATGAACAACAACATCAACATACCATTTAATTAGGGGCCTCCAGTGGCGTTGGGGGTTAAGGCACCTATGCTCAGTGTATCTCTGCATCATGAGGTTGGGTGATCGAATCCTGGCTGTGCCGTTTCCAACCATGGCCATAAAAATAGTAACTTGAAGGACTCGCACGCAATGGCTTCCTCCTTCCTGTTGATGTTCTAGAGGGTATCAAAGAGACTGACCCAGCAGTAGACAACTTGGGGAATTCAGGTGGGGAAAAAAGGAGATACATTTTTTTAAAACAAAAGATTCAATTTATTTAAAAAATGAATGCATTTTTCTGTATATACTGTTCATATTTCCCCCTTGTTTAAATTGATGTTACACATTATGTTCTCGATTTGATGCCTCTCTTACTGTGCTTTCCACTTTGCTGCTGTAACACCGTAATTTTCCCCCTGTGGGACTAATAAAGGAATATCTTATGTTACTGCACAGGTTGCCCCTCCTTTTCTGGCGGATCGTTCCAGATACACATACTTTGCTGTTGCAGATGAAAAGATCGACAGGGATGAAGTGGCTTCCACTCTCGTTCAAGCTGCTATCACAGCCCGTTTGGACACACTTGGATAGTTCTTAAGTCCCTTTTCCCATCACGTTCACGGTCCATCTGTAAGTTACCAAAAGCCTGGAGATTCCTTTTTGACTATGTGAATACCCCCTTTATCAACAGCATCTGTTATGTTCCTTCTGTTCTGTCTCTAATGTTTTTTTATTCACTTTTGCATACAGGAGTCGCATTTGACGTCGCAGCCTTCCCGACTTTCTTGATATATTTCTCAAGGCTGCTCTGTGTCACCTCAGAGTTGAGGATCCACATGGGTATGGACTGTAAAATCCAGGCCTGTACACAACACACACACACACACACACACACACAGATATCCTGATGGGCACATGTTTTCTTATTCTACAGTCCGAGCTAATGGTTCATTGGACCCGCATCCCTTACCAGGAGTGTGTGACAAATGCTGCCGTAGGTTTTGTCTCCAGCTCTGAGATACTGCAGGGAGGTCTTGACAAAGCTCTCTGTACTCAGAGTCATGATGCCGGTCGGCTGGTTGCCTGACAATTTAGTGGAGACCGCAAATGGCGCGACTGCCTGGAAATTGAGGCATGGGAGAGCAAAAGCAAGGACAGGAAAGATTACAATGTATGGAGATCCGAAACCCAAGGCTAGCCTCTGAATACAGAAATATGATTAGATGAAATCCCCATAGCCTCTCAGCACATCTCTCTTTATTCACCTGTATGACATAGTTTGTTAAAGTGTTACTCAGGAACCTGAATAGAATACTCCAAAAGAATAAGAAGAGAGAAAATGTTGACTGCCAAACAAGCACATGTGATGACTGACAGTTTGGTCTTGCCTATCATCTAGACTTCCTGGGTATCACTAAGGGAATATGAACAGTGGCCTTTTTTCTTTTTAAATTTTATTCCCTTTTTTCCCACCTGAATTCCCTGAGTTGCCTACCGCTGAGTCAGTCTCTTTGATACCCCTCTGGAACATCAACAGGAAGGAGGAAGCCATAGCATGAGAGTCCTCCAAGTCACATGACCACTAGCCCTCACTAGTCCACACATCATGGTCTGGTGGGGAAAGCACAGTGCTTGGCCGTCAGAGGAGAATGAAGCAGAGTACTTTCCCTTCACTTAACCAAGAGGCCTGGACGACCCAGAGGGGGACACTAGTGAACCCAGAATACTTTATCCAACCTGACCCTGATACCCATGTGAGGCTTAGCCCATTATGACCCACTTACTATGGACCTCTGGCTGTGGTTGGAAACGGTGCAGCTGGGATTCAAACACCCGACTGCATGACACAGAGATGCACTGAACATAGGTGCCTTAACCCCCCTACACCACCAGAGGACCTTAATCGTGGCATTTTGGTCAAAGCAGCAGGCGCTGTACCTGTATGACGATCCCTTTGTCTTCATATTCAGCTTGAAGGGCTTGAGAGAATCTCTCCACAAACATCTACAGGGTGGCAGGAGAAACGGACATGTGGAAACAC
>OMLC01038065.1:0-13956 GCA_900302585.1 Regalecus glesne
TTTAAGTATAAATATATAATATATACACTAAATAAATGCCATATAATATACAATTTCTTCTACTTATTGTTTATATCTTACACATGCTCCCAACACACTTCCTCTTCCAGATACCCATTTAAGAAAGAATTTTTTGCACATCTTTTTAAACTGATTTATGTTTGCGCTGTGTTTTAGCTCCACCGTGGAGATGCACAGTGTGCGTTTGTGTCCTTAACAATGCTCCTGTATTGACCCCCAGGTGTTCAACAAGGTGTTGTTCGAGATGTCGGAGGACGGGGGTGAAACTCAGAGCATGAGCGCGGACGTGGGCGTCCCAGTGAAGCTGTCCTTCAACAGGCCTTTCTTCTTCTCCGTCACGGAGGCAATCTCCAACGCCATCCTCATGCTGGGCAGGATGTCCAACCCCACACTCTAAATCTAACAGTGCTCCACAAAGCCACAAACTCTAACATTGAAACAACGTCAAATGTCTGTCATACCAACCCGACCGTGCTAAAAACAAAGGCTTTGATTTTCACTGGGATTGAAGTGCTAGTCTGAGAAAACCTCCTCCGGCCACCTGCTTGGCTTTCAACTCGACACACGTGTAAAGCGACTTCCTACAACACAACTGTCCTCTCCGTAGACCTACGGTGTTAACAATGGAGGTTGTGGATAATACACCCATCCATTGATCCCAACACGTGGCCATGGAGGGAGGGAGGGTGTGTACTGGAGCAGCCTGGTGATGGCGTCGTCTCCTCTGTAAGGCTTATTGTAGCAGTGTACTGTACAGTATGTGTTGTAGAGTAGGCAGTGGAACACGATCCTCTATGACGAATGAGCGATACTTTGTATATTGTTGTTAACTAAGAGTTTATTTTTGTTTCATTATAAGTTGTAATTGCTTAAATAAAGACATTCATTCTCATTTTAGTCGAAATATACGTTTTGCTTATCTTGTCGTCGTCTTCGTACACCTCCCTTGTGCAAACCATGATCCATCTGCTCGCACATCATTACCATGATGGATGGAACCAGACCCGTCCGTCCATCTCCATCCATCTATCGATCATCAACTTCTTCTCTAGGGCCGGGTCATGGGGAACCAGACACGTCCTTGTTAAAGAATTGTGATCGTTTCCATTTGAATTATGAGTCTTCGAGAGATCCCCTCAACTGTCTTTGTCATTACCACAGCATGAATGGTAGAGGGTGGATTGCAAAAGCAAACGTGAACACTACACGTCCACGGCCACATTCTGACAATGCTGAAAGGGTAACTGCAGGGCTGACAGATTATGGTGGTGTTTATGATTTTCTTTTTTGTGTGATGGACATGTAATTTCTTAAATTTTTCCAATTAATTTCTGAAGCAGACTCATCTCCAATCATGACAGTCAGTCTAACCTAAGTGTATTCGAATCAAAGCGCATGTGCTTTCCTGTGTGTACTCATGCTATTTCTGGAACTGCACATAGCAACATAAACCAAACAGCACAAACTAACTGTTCATTGGGGCTGAGATACACAAGTCAGTTTATTCCAAAGTGGCCATGTTTTAAGTCAGTAATAAAATTGGACTTTAAACTGGAGACGGGACATGAAGTTTGTGTGGTTGGAAATTAGCTGCCGTACACACCAAGCCAAAAAGGGTCTGTTGATCTCCTTACTTATGAAATCACAGCTCAATATTAGCCTTAACCTAAAGTCTGCTTTCAGTTGGTACATGCCAGTGTGGATTCTAACCGTACTTTCCCTTTTTCATAGTGCGACGACGGTTTTGGTGTTGGCAGGCGTGCAGTAGTTACAATCTTGTAGCTGTCTTATCTTTGTATAAGGCAACATTTACTACATTCACTACTACTGCCATCTAGTTACTGACCTGCTTGAATTATCCCTGACAAGCACACTGCATCCCAAGTTCTTTAACTTTTTTGATGAAAATAATTCTCAGTAGTAAATTTCCACATTTACAACTGATCCCTCATCTGATAGCAACACACACACACACACACACACAAACGTATAGTTGTATTAAGAATAACATATAATATATTGTCTTGGAGCACTACACTCAAGAGGTCCTTTTTGACCCTCAGAGTCTGGCCAGTGAGACATCACTATGACAATCTCAATTAAAAAGTAAACCATTATCTACATCTCCTATACCATATATTCAACACACTATCTCCAATCAACAGCACATAACTCCACCATTATTGTCACATATATTAATAATGCCAGTCCTGATATTTATCATCCTTCCATATCATAATTAACCTCCATTATTCATCATCGACCTTCAGGAATGAGTTTTTCTCAAAACCAGATTAAACTCTGGTGAGGCTTGGTAGTTCCTAGTGGAGTTCTGCTGTCAGTGACTTGTAAGATAACTTTGGTCAATATTGTTATGGCTGAATAACATAGGACCTTATGCAACTGGACAGAAAAAAAATGTTTTATGGCTCCAATATGATTAAAATCCTAGTTTTCCTTACCCGTCATTTCAAAGTGTATCATTAAAGTAAGTAAATATGACCATTGCATCAATCGGATGATTGAATGACTTTTTTTAGCTAGAAAACTGGATTATATTATGTCGTAAATCTAAATCAACAATTTAATAATCTTGTACAATTCAAATAAACCATGACTTCTGCTTGGATTTGGTAATGAGTGCAGAATTTATTCCTAAGAACATAAATGAGATGTACTGTCTATCGGTTTTCTTCAACTGTGTATCAAGTCATGTGACTCCCACCAGTCTGTGATATTGACAAAATATTCTGCCCCATCTTCTTTTGCTGCTGGACCAATAATATTGTGTGCTATGCCCATATTGTCGCACCTGAGGTGGATGGAGGGTTATGATTCCAAGTCTTGCACGAAAACAGTTTTTGCTGTTAATGTTCTATTGGTTTTGTTCAGCCAGCTCACGGGCCTCCCGGACCAGCTCCATTAGTGTAGAGAACATGGAGATTTCTGTAGGATTAAGACCCATCTTCTGGATCTGAGACAGATGAAGAGAGAGCAATCAAGCACACCTCAAACGACAAGGCAATAGCAGAAGTCTGTGTAAATTCAAAATTATGTACCATGCGTGTGGGATTTTTCTCCCCGGAAATGTTTCCTTAAAATGAAAGCACAATTTTGTACGCCGAGTATAAGCCTATGTTACTAGAAGTATCTAAACATATCTGTGTATGGCACTACCTGTTCACCCAGGTATTCAACGTCTAGAGCCAACTGCAGCCGAATTTTGCTGTCGTCCGTCGGCACACCATTAGCTCCTGTTGTCGTTGCCATGGCTGCACCCTTCCTCGCCTGTTTGAGTCGTTTCAAACTCTCCTCCATCTTCCTCACTGAGCTCAGCACCTCTGAGATAGTCTCATAGTACCTGGATGATGAAGGGGTGATGTCCAAAATGGAGGAAATGGAAAAGGTGCTGAGGTGAGAGACTTGTACATAAACAACACACATTTCAGATACACACCTACAGAACTGGAGACTCACTGAAAGAAAAGTTAATAAAACAAAAGAACGATGGCAGAACTACTCCTGCTGGCTCTGTTGGTACTATGCAATAACAACAATAGAAATCATCATGAAGCTAAAGCAGAGGCCCACCAAGGTCATTTGGGAAAAAATGTGTTTTCATCTAGTGGTGTGGTTGCCAGTCATTCAACAGGAACTGCTGATATCAGATTAGCCACAACCAATGTATTTCCAATGCTACTCAATCGCTATGATCCTGATACCTGCAGCTTTTTGGGTGTGTGTTTGCCCATTTGGAATATGGACCTGGAAGCCCTGTAAATGCAGGTGCAAAAAGCCTACCTTTGCGTGCAGTCAGACAAGGTAACACGAAGCCAGTCCTGTGAAGTAGCAGGAGTAACCAGTCCCGTCGAGTCATTTAGGAGCTGATGTAATGGGTGCAAGGCATTGTCCATGTATGCTGATGCACGCACTGGAGCTTCCTGTCCAGAAAAAAAAGTGGAATTTCAGCTCTGAAAATTATTCCTCAAGGAGTTTGATATTCATTGGTTGTCCATTTCATAAAATTGCTGTGAAATAATAGGATGTAAGCCCTGTCGTGTAAAGATGCTGCATACACTGACCTTATTTGTCCTGCGATAAAGGCGTGGTACCTCAGAGGCACTCTTCAGGAAACGGCAGCACCGTTCTGTGAGATGCTGGGTCATCCTGGTGTTTAGAGTGGGAATACAACTTGACAGACAAGCCTTAGAGTCCCCTAGAGCCTCTGAATAGGAGGGAAAGAACAACTGCATATGGTTTAAAGTACTTGGATGTTACATTGCAGTATTGAGGATGAGAAAAATGAATCACTAAAAAAATAGTTTTGATGTATCTTAAGAATTTAAAATTCATACTTTTCAACTTTAAAGTTGTTAAGTCTATTTCAGAATAGTAGATACAAAGGACACAAATCATACAATCCTCTCCCTTGATAGCAGGAACATAAATTATGATAGTGCTTACACAAAAGATAAATACTGCACATACATGAAAACACAAGTGCTACATTCAGGAATGGGCAAGACTGTTGAGTTTTTTTGCACAGTCAAATGGGGATGTCAAAATCATTGTCTTTTGGGATAGCAACCTACAACAGACACTTCCCAAAAGTATAAATATTTGAAGTATCCTGACAAGAAATAATTATAAAAATAAGCCGGAAAGCTCATCTAAGATTTTCACTTAAGTGCTCTGTTAACAATCCAATTCATGATTTTAAGTTCATATTATCAATCAAACTTGCTCACCATTGGCTGCATGAAATAATACTAAATAAGACCCAGGGGAATATTGAGGAAATTTCACACATTAAGAAATTACCTTCAAATATAGCGAAGTTCTTGAAGCCAATGGCCGTCAGTCTTTGTCTGACCATTTCTGATAACTCTAAGATCTAAAATAGAAAGAGTGAACATGAGAATTTAAATACCTACTTGAAGTTTGCTGATCACTATAAAAAGGGACAGAAACTGGATGTCTGTCACTCGGGTTTAAATAAAACAAAAGGAATAAACAAACTCATCCAAACAACATCATAGAGCAGTCTGACTACTCTATGCATCATATGAAATAAAAGTCTGTATGTACATGTTCCTGTAGCTTTTGGACATCTGCTGCTATATAGACCAGCTGCTTGGTGGAAAGGGAGGTGGGACTTCCGCTTTCACTCCCGGCTTCGTCTACAGAGGTTCGACTAGAGGTGGAAGAGGCAGAACTAGGCAGTGGCCTGGTTGGCTCCTTAGTCACCTCAAGGGATGCAGTTTTAGTCAGCACCTAGCAGGACACCACAAAGAAGAACAATAAATAGTTTTTATTTGGCATTTATTTTTACAGACCGATATTCAAGTTGAGCTTTGGTATTTCATGTGCATATTTTGATATTCAGCTTTGAGAGAATTGTTATCTTACGTACACTTTTTTTAAAAATCCCAGCGTTATCACACCAGTGTATGTTGACTCTAAACTTGGATATGCTGGATTAAGCCTTAGTGTTCTTAAAATTGACAAATTAGGGTTTAAAAGCCTATCCTGACTCAAACAATGTCACAAGTGGTATTATACCTCATCCAGGAACTTGGCGTATCGTGAGTAAAGCTGTAGTGTGAGCTTCCAGAGGCGGTGAGCCAGCGGTGCAAGGTAGACCTTGTCTGACCAACACCTCACAAGACAGGACCACAACACCTGAGATACCTGGAGGTGGTATGTACTGCCAGCTGAAAGGATGCAAACAGTTATGTAGTTAAGTAAAAGGATAGGCGCATGATAATGGTGTTCGCTCTTGGGAGAAAAGGCTTACCTGGAGCTGCACCTAATCCATCACTAATGGCATTCTCTAAATTCCCTGCTATTTCCTTGAACCTGCAAAGAAAGGAGAGGAAAGGAGAAAGGATTCACAAAACAAGCAGTATTTGGGCTTGCACCTCAAAACCCTTATTATATACAAATTGAACATGACAAATTGTCCTGTCCCATTTGTTTACACAAAGGAGTTTAACAGGGCAGCCTGTTTGTGCACTATGACATTGACATTTAGGAAATAGTTTTAACATGTACTCACTTTGACACACATTGAGGAAAGTGAGCACTATGTACAACACAGATAATGTGTCTGTGTTTGGAGTAGGGAACTCGGGTAAACAAAGTAAAAGACATAATGTCCTACTTCCCTGTTATCTCTACAGATCAATAGCTCATCAGATGAACTATAGTGTCATGTATAAGCTACAATTTCCAGTCCTCTAGAAGCATGGTTGATTTAAACCTGCTGTTTAGAATAGGTTTATAGCCCATATAGGCAGTGTTTAAATTGCAAAACTTAACCTATACTTTAGTTTCTGTAACGAATGCTAGTATCTTTGCTGGTGTTCCAGTCCGAGTGTCCTCTGGAGACATTGAGTTTAGACCCACTGAATCCTTAAACCTACATGTTAAACACTAAGCCCCACATGATTCATTTCAAACTATAAATTCAAGTTGACGATGTGTAGCTCCACTCCAAAGCAACATTCAACAGTTAAGAAATTAAATGAAAATCTAGATTTAACAGCATGATCACTGGCATGAACATAAAACTAATGAGTTTCAATACAAATAAATAAATGATATCCTTTCCAGGGACAGTGCATATTAATGACCATTTACAATCAGATTTAGCTGACAGGCTACTTTTCATCTTTTGTCCCAAGCAAGTAAAGGGTGAATGTCTTGCTCAAGGACACTTAAACCCAGGGATCAAATCAATAATCATTGGATTACTATACGACCACCTACCTCCGGAGCTATGCTGTCACCTAAAATATGGTATTGTTTTGATTATCAGCGAACTATCAATGAGCACCCAGTATTTTTTTCTTTTTTAAATCCCTTAATTTGTTTTGAGTTGTCATCTCCTGAGTGAACATGAAACCCAATTTGCTGTTGGAAACGGATACAGGTAGAATATTGTGTATGACTTAAGGTATCAGGATGTCCAGGTTGTGAAGCCTAGAAAGGGAATGTGTACCGTAGCTGAAAGTAGACTGGAAGGTTCCACTTGTTGTGGAAGCTTGTGTATGCGGAGTGTGCTCTCAGCCTCTTCACACTGGCTTGCGAACTGCACTGACGCTCAAATCTACGTACAAACTCCATACTCACACTGTAGCGCTAGGAGGAAAAAGAAAAAAAAGCAGAGTTCACAATGTACACAGAACCAGGCAGGCACAGACAGGTGAACACATACCCGCACACAAGTGAGACAACATATTCCTTCGTTAAAAGAATAAGCAGAGGTAGACCTTTGGATTGTTTGGCTATCCTCTCACATAAAAGCACAAACACGCATACAAACAGAAAGTGTGGAAATACCTCATAAAATATGTCAGGGTTTCCAGCACTGAAGAGGTAGGCCAGCCTTTCCTCTATCCCACGGATCATCTCGGGCCAAACGGAGTTAACCAGGAAATCATAGCCTGGCACTACATCTGCTTTGTCACTGAGGGGTGAGGGGACATTAATGCATGTGTAGTATGTTATAAATGATATTTACTGGACATTACAACTACCTCACTATTTAAAATAAGGGGGGCTGTGTTTCAAATCATTCTCAAATGCAAATAACATTGTCAACGCAAACCCTAATAGCTATCAACCGTCAGCTGCTTATCTGAAATCAGATCATGGAGACATGCTGGAGCCTATCCCAGTGTTCACTGGATAAAAGGCAGGGAAACACCCTGGACAGGTGCAAACCCCAATATTTGCCCCCTATTCCAAGCAGGGTTCAAATCCTAACTCTAGTGTTATGACAGAGTAACTATGACAGAGTAACTGTTTTTGCAAGAATATCACTTTCTTATTTAACCTGGTTTTATGTGGAGTTTTGTGGCCATTGAATGCCTTACACTTGGACAACTTACATAAAAGATGCTGTATTTTTAGAAAAGGCAGATTTTCAAGAGAAACAGACAATAAATGCACATTTGTGCAATTAAATTAGAAAACATATGGTTTGGAATAAAACAACATGCACAGAACCCACACTTCACTATCTTTTCTCTTGCAAGTAAGAGCAAAAACAAATTTGGACATCTTTTGCATATTCAATAATGAACTTGGTTCCAAAGTACCATTAATACCTGGATATAGCCCCTCCAGTCACTTCTCTAAGCAGTCTGCAATGATGAGGAACAAAGTCAAGCAGTCTGGAATACATTTGTTGCAGACCATTTGGGTTCGATTTCACCAACTCTTCCACTATAACCTAGAGAGCACAAGAGAAAAGAGAAAAAAATAGAAAACAGAATTACAAACAATACTTTATGTTTGGCAGAGCTTCTTAAATTAGTGTGGTTACTCATGTTTAATGTTTCTGTCCAAAAGCAAAAGGTTTCAAGAGGATTACCCTGTCTGCTCACTCCTCAATAAAAACCCAAACTGTGCCATTCTGATTGCTCAGGGGACTAAATGGCATCTTATGGGTTTATGGAAATTTGAGCCATAGACCTCTGTTATTCTATTTCTCAGAAATAAACATTCAATAATCCGTTTCAGAAAGTATATGGAGTCTACCTGGTCTGTGTATGGTTTGACCAGCACCTGTCCTACAAGGGCTTCAGCATCTCTGGTCTTATCTATGGTGGCATAGGTCCTCAAGCAGTGGCGCACAATGTCCACATTAGATGTCTGCAGTCCCTCGATCAACAGGCCCTCCAAAGACTGTTGCAACATGGAGGTGATACCTGCTATACGCTGGGAGAGTGAAAGCTGGTGAAATACTCACAGAGGCCTCCAAGCAAAGGTGGAGTTTAATTGTACAAAATACTATACAACATAATCATTCAAACAAATGAAGGGGAAAAAGGGACTTTAAATTATGACATTTTAATCAAGTAAACTCAACTAAATTCCAAATTTCAATAAATTTTACTGTTCATGCCAAAGAAGACTTATAAAATTAACAAAACAAGTTTCTGAAGTCTTTCAAAATGTGAAGATGAAGAAAATGTTAAAGATTTAACAACAGTTAAAATCGAGCAAATTATGGCATGATTTGTACAAATTGTGTGGCATGAAAATATCTGCCTGTGAATTTGAAGTAGATAGATAGTTTGAGATAATGATCATCATTGATGTAAAAATCACAATATTTTTTCAAGGAATTGTTCAGTTGATGAAAGAGCTGATAGAAAGGCAGTCAGACTGATTAACAAACTTACAGGCCTGACTTTGTCCAGAAGGGGCATGCCTTTGCTTTGTACAGCATGGAACTGCAGTTGGTTAAATTCTGTAGCTATCCTTTCCAAGATCTGACCTGCTAACAAAGGACTATAGATAGATAGACAAAGAGATATGGATAGATCGATCAACAGACAGACATAATTACCAAAACATTATATTATAGTGATCAAGCTCAACTGGATGGAGCCCCTGATATGCTCAAACACGAAATAAAAGTCAATGTGGTGGCTCACCCACAATAAATATAAAAGTTGTTGAATTACTACTATAAATTTAACCATAGTCAAGTTATTTAAGTCACGTGTATGAGAGCCCTTTGGTGTCCTTTTAGAATATATTGATGTAAGAAGAGTGGCAACAAAACAGTTACAGTTTATAGGTATTATACCACAAGAAAGCCATATGAGTGGCAACCAATCGAGTGCTTGAATTGATGTGGCATCATCCTGAAGGTAGCTTTGACTTACACATGGGTAAAAGTTCCTTGCTTTAAGTGTTCTACAGAATAAATGGAAAGTAAATCTATATTTTTATTTTTTGCCGATTCAAATGATCCAAAAAATGACTCAAAATCATGTCATGATCCAAGCCAAGAGTTTCATGATCCTTTTCAGTCCAGCAAAGAAGGCTACTCAGGTTATGAAGCTAAGAAATTAGACAAATAAAATTACAGCCAAGTCTGATTGATCTGCATTCACTGTGACAAATTACTTTTGAGAGGACTTATTTCAAGCCTAAGCCAAACAAGTTTATATTATAAACCTGCTCAAAGGCATTCAATACATTATTTTTGGGAAACTTTGATAAAGACTCACTGTCATAACACGACTATTAGCCAATAACCATTTGTTCACTACCTGCTGATTTCCAGAGAGTTTGACACTTTGGAGTTCTGAGAGTGGAGGATCTTCTCAATCTTCTCCACAGAACGCACCACCTGGATCAGTCTAAGCACACAGACCTGTTGGAGAAAATATGTGATTGAATTGTTGACTGAGCCCTGTTAGGAAATCTTCATTTCATTTCATATGTTTTCTGGGCAACCCAAAACAAACTATGATAGGAATGACCATTAAGGACACGTTAAGTGGCAGTTAGATGATATACCTTTTTCTTCTGTAGGTCATCCTGTTTAGATAATTGGTTGTCAATGGCCTGAATCACCTCATTCACACAGGAACGCAGACTCTTGGAAAATAGACAAGTGAGATTACACACATACACACTCTGCAGTTTACAGGAAAGAATGAAGAATGTATTTACTTAAACCATACCATGACTTCCTCTCGTAACTGACCGAGAGGGACAGACAGTTGATTGAGAGCCTTATCCATCCCAACCTGAGGTAAGAGAGCAGAAGGATGGGTGAATTTACAAAGAAACTTTTTTGACATGCTCAAAATAACTGAACTCTTAGTGTCCCATGTGGTATGACAAACTGTCTCAATTACTGTAAGACACACTTGAGAAGATAATTGAATATTTACAACATAGTAGGTATCGTGTATGAATTTTTAGTTTGGCTTAGACATTATATAACATGGTACATAGGATATGGAAAAGGGTGTTCTAATTACCTCATTTTTTCAAGTTTCACAGTGACTTTAGACAATAATTGGTCCACTACCATTTGCTAGTTGTGATATCTGAAACTATAACCTTAATAACAGCAGCACCACTGAAACATTCACCTACCAAATTGGTGGAGAGGTTAACAAAGTCAGCATAGTCTTTGTTTATTAGTTCAACCATGGCTGTCTTAAGTAACTTGTAGTAGAGTTCCAGGTCTTCTCTCATCTCTTCCAGCTGGACCTGCTTCCGGCATTCTGCCACAAACTGGTCAACGTCAAAGTCATCCTTGGAACAGACAGAGTAGGTGCAAAATAGTCTTAAGCCAAAAACAAACCGATTCAGACCAGCAATAATAAATAAACACAACCAAACAACGTCTATTTGACAGAAATATAGAAATGATGACGTAGTATGACACGCATAAGAGGTAGACCAGTTTTGTCAACGAGACAGACTTGTAACTGACAAGTAATGTTACAGACAGGTAGACTGGAAAGTCCAACATAATCTTCTAACAGTTTAGTTGAACAAACTAAGAAAACAATAATTTTGAATACCAACAGCTTCCGTGACTCCCTATAACACTGAATCCTGTGTTTTTTTTCCATTTTACAACCTCCCAAACACGAAAAATGTATTGGACTCGAAGTCAGTAAATACAGCTAATTTAGCTAGCTCGGTTAGCTAACCTGAGATACCTTGTTAAGTTTGGTAGCTAACGTGTTAGGACGAAGAAGATCTTTACGTTAAAAAAGTCATACCTTCATAAAAACGTCCTTGTCGAAGCACAAGGAATCGGGTCCCTTTGGTAAATTCATCCTGCATCAGAAAACAATGTGATACATTCACAATTAGAGAGCTATTCAGCAACTGGCTTTCCACTGAAGAGAATGTCCCATCGGTTTCCGCAAACATGGCAAGCACACCACCGAAGAAGAGAAGTGGGGTAACGTCGTGCCCAAAGTAAATGCGACCTCTACAGGATGCCAAGGTCAGGTTACTGCTGGCAAATTAGAGGCAAATACATTTATTTTCACATTTTGAAATGATCAACGATTTAATTTCCACGATCAAAATTGAGTAAGACAGAATTTAAAGTGGTTAATTGGGTGCTGTTCTGTTACTGACTGTTATCTGCCCCTCAGGTAGAAATGAGGAAAGAAGCAAGGAAGGAAGGACCCAAGGAAGGGGGTCAGAAGGAGGGGTTAGAATCCAAGCTCCCATCACTACAATCACAATAAGTAGGATGTTACATATTATTTGTGTCACTATATTAGGAGTCAAAACAGCATGTGACATCGCCCATTGGATCTCACTGCTTGAATTGTCACGTCCAAGCCATGCAGTGGCCTGTCTGCTTTGCCCCTGTCTAAGCAGAGTTAGTCATAAAGATTTCTCTAGTAAACCAAATGTGTTTTTCAGACAGCAGAATAAGGCAATCATGCAGGGGTCACGAAAAATTTGAACTACTTATTTATTCAATTTTACTCAGATGGCCTCCCACTGACCATGTCGAGAGAAAGGGGTGCACCAAATGCAATAGCAAATAATGTGAGGATTTCAACAATCAATGTGACATTTTTTTAGATCAAGATAGATTGAGGCAGTGGTCTTCAATCATATACCGTGGAGATGTATGTTTTGTTTGTTGTGTCTTTATCTTCGGCCCATCATCAACTAGACACCCCTCTAGGTCTAGTTGGAGGGATGGTTTATCATTGAAGCTCATGTGGCGTAGCCTCGAACACCCAGCCCACTAATTTCGATACACTCCTTTATTTAATATCTCATATCTCGTGTCGAAGGGGCAGCATGGCTCAGTGGGTAGAGCGGTCGCCTGGCAATCGGAAGGTTGCCGGTTCGATCCCCGATCCTGCAGAGAAGCGTGTCGAGGTGTCCTTGAGCAAGACACTGTTCCCCTAACTGCTCAGCCCTGTGATAGACTACAGGGTGTACCCCGCCTCTCGCCCAATGAGAACGGAGATAGGCTCCAGTTCCCCCGCGACCCCGATGTCGGATAAGCGGTTGACAATGGATGGTTATCTCGTATCAAACTGACATGATCTCGCGAGATTTAAACGGATCACTCCACTGGTTGCGGTGTTTTGTTGTGTGATCACCGCCCCCAATTACTGAAGAACAATTTGTCTACATGAAGTGCAGGCAGCTAAACGAACACATGGATTTATGAAATATGAATGTAGCTGCGCATGAAGAGTATATCGAGAGAAACTGAGGAGTGGGCGGGACATTTGTACTGTCACGACTCACGCATGATTCATTCACGCATAGATATACATATGCACAAACACACGGTCCCGCACACACAAATTAGCATTCTAGTTTTCAAGAGGAAAATATATATTTGTGCATTAAAATATATGCAACATTGTTATTTCTCCCGGTTTTGTCTTGCAGATTTTTTACTGGCTTAAACGATGGCATAAGCAGTTACCTAGAGCTCCACCCCCACAACGTGGGGTGTAATCGCGACACGTAAAACGGACCTCACATCCTTTAAAAATGCCCATGTACAATACTGGGAGAAGCAGGGTAGTAGTAGGGTTGTGTTGGGATGAAAAGCTCCCCATGATGATTAATCTGTAAAGTTTCTTTCAGAGCAAGTCTCAATTTTCACAGACACATTTACTTGACGTTTGAGTGAATTCAAATAAAGGTTAAAAAGCGTGATATTTGGAGTTTCAGTGGAACCGGCACGATGCCTTCCTAAAACATCAGATTGAAAATTCAATTTTATTGGATGATGCGGGAAGGCGATCGTGTCAGGTGATCTGGCGGCAGCCACTATTCATTGAGACGGGCGCTCCGCCAAGGGGAAAACACTAGTCGCCCAACCCGGATACTGCACGAGGGGCGATGATACCTATTGACCAGTGCGAAGCGTGATAGGAAACCTTTTCAGTACCCTTGTAGAGGACAGCTCCCACACTACACACACCCACGCACACGCTCGTAAACACACGGGGACAGACACTCACACACACACGCACACACCAATGGGATCTTCCGCTGCTCATTCTTCCCATCTATCGCAGCTGGTGGAGGAGGGAGGACAGGGTGTAGCCCCACTCTGGGAGATCGTCACATCTTGCGCGTAGTTTATCACTCGTGGAGAGGAAGCCAGTT